>OV651824.1:14232845-14380345 GCA_927349885.1 Psylliodes chrysocephalus
TTTAATTTATTTTAATTTATTTTAATTTATTTTAATTTATTTTAATTTATTTTAATTTATTTTAATTTATTTTAATTTATTTTAATTTATTTTAATTTATTTTAAATTTATTTTAATTTATTTTAATTTATTTTAATTTATTTTAATTTATTTTAATTTATTTTTAATTTATTTTAATTTATTTTAATTTATTTTAATTTATTTTAATTTATTTTAATTTATTTTAATTTATTTTAATTTATTTTAATTTATTTTAATTTATTTTAATTTATTTTAATTTATTTTAATTTATTTTAATTTATTTTTAATTTATTTTAATTTATTTTAATTTATTTTAATTTATTTTAATTTATTTTAATTTATTTTAATTTATTTTAATTTATTTTAATTTATTTTAATTTATTTTAATTTATTTTAATTTATTTTAATTTATTTTAATTTATTTTAATTTATTTTAATTTATTTTAATTTATTTTAATTTATTTTAATTTATTTTAATTTATTTTAATTTATTTTAATTTATTTTAATTTATTTTAATTTATTTTAATTTATTTTAATTTATTTTAATTTAATTTATTTTAATTTATTTTAATTTATTTTAATTTATTTTAATTTATTTTAATTTATTTTAATTTATTTTAATTTATTTTAATTTATTTTAATTTATTTTAATTTATTTTTTTTATTTTTATTTATTTTGATTTATCTTTATTCATATTTTATTTATTTGTATTTATTTTTATTTACTTATTTTTATATATTTTTTAATGTACCCATTTTTATTTATTAATTTTTTATTATTTTTATATTTTTTATTTTCATTTTTATTTATTTTTAATATTTTTATATTTGTTTTTTATTTTTATTTATTTAATGGAACTTCAAGTGGAGACCAAACTGTCGCGATGTCGTTTTTATTAGTTCATTGCCCATATTTTTCTCGTCAGTCAAGCTAATAAATTTACTTCAAAATTTACTATATAAATTCGTAGAATTAATTGAAAATTTCTAAATTAAAATTGTTATAACTTAAAAAAACAAAAAAAAAAATTATTAAAAGCAATTTATAATTTTCTGAGTAAACAATAAAAAAAAAACTACAAAATAATTTAATTTTCAGTTCGCTATGATTTTTCCAAATTATTAAATCTCCTCTTAATTTCTAACCACCCTAACTCTGTCAGTTTTAATAATATCAAAAAATGTCAAATATCATTTTTATGTAAAACTTTATGCTTTACAATATTTACAATATTAAAAACTTTTTTTGATAACACCTACCGTTTTTAAATAACCTTAAAAAACACTTTATTTTCTTGTTTTTTGACATTTGCCGGTGCCTGAAAAACAAAATTTTTTTACATATCGATTTCAAATACTCTAAAGTGACTTATATCAAAAATTCCTGTATTTCCTCCAAAATTTTGATTTAAAGGTCTATTTGATTGGACTATAACAGATTCAAAATAATTTAAGATTTCTTGCTTTATGTTAATAAAAATTTAACAAAATTTCTCACGAATTATTTAGTATTCTGTCTCGTACTTTTCCATGTCTCTATTAGCTCCGCTGTCAACAAGTTCCGGCAAGGCATATTGCATATAAAAATTTTGAATTTTATTTTGTATCTTTTCTTCCCAAAAGCTGTCATTATGAGGATTTTTCTCCACTTTTATTCCTGCAGAAGTCCAAAAGCACAAAATGCAAAAATCCATTTGTGTTACGTGCAGCTAGCCCTGAATTTGAAAATACCAATAGTGGTTCTTCTTAATGGTATTGTCCTTTTTCCAAAAAGTTATTTCTCTACTGCATATTTCTTCTTCTACAGTCAGCAGTCTAGCTCCATATGGACATTTCAACTCTATCATAGAATTTGTTTTTTTTTTAATACCATCCAGATTTGCAGCAACATAATCAAATTCGGATTCAATAAAATGTCCACATTGAAAAACTTTTTCTTGCAAATAAATTTTCAAATCTTATTTTGTTTTGATATGGTCCATACCATATCGGGTGGCTTTAGCAATAAATAAAAGATTTTAGATTTTTTACAAATTCCTCCAAATTTTAAAGCGTGACTCGTTTTCATCTTTTATTGTGCCACAATGCACAATCAGCTTGTCACAATCGTTTTTTTCTCATCTATAGACATTGGCTTATATTTTAGAAAATCTTCTCTTGCAACGCGCCTCAAAGAGTGTGTCAGATCAAAGCCATGTGCAAGAAAAATGATTTACATTACTTTAATGGATTGAAGAGTTGTTAACATGCTGGAATTAATAATTATTGTTAACTCGAAGAGGTATTCATTAAAAAAAAAAAACCGTGCGATATAAAAGTTAAACAAAAATATATTTTTAAATATTGTATTCTAGATTCAAATTCAAATATATTTTCCACAGTGTATTTGTAAATTTTCTTTAAATTTTAACTAATTTGTTAACTTGTTTTCAATTTTACTCAATGCGAATGGTGAAGGTGGTATAATTTCTTAATTCCACACAAGCTAACTTGCTTGTGGAGATCAGATATGATTTGTAAGGGCTTATCCCACACTCACTATTCCCAATACTGGGTTTTGTCACTTTGTTTGTTATCTTTTAAGTGTTAATTTGTTCAAATAACCGTATATATACAATTTTAACTCTTGACTTAAAAGTCTTACTTTTATATTTTTTATATTTTTTTAAATTGTAAGTTTACATCCACAATTTTTGTAGATAAGCACTGATGATGGCAAATAAGCCGAAAGCGCTTTGCATTTATTAATTAAAAAGTTTTGCACGAAATACAAAATACTTTCCTTTTGAAGGAAAAATATATTTGTATAATTCATATCTCAGTATATACCTTTTAATTTCGGATAATTTTTTTAATAAATAAATGATAAAATTATTTTAATATAATTGAGCGAAATTACTGTATGTAAAAAATAACAAAATGAATTCAAATATTTTGTTGGTGTCACCCTCTAGACGAAAAAGCTTTCAATGTATTTCTATTTTTATTGTAAGAAAAATAAATGCTCCTCTAGGCAAAAATTAAATATATTTTTGAAAGAGTAAAACCAAATTTGGTAGATTTTCACACTTTTATTTTAAAAATAAAAATTAAAAAAAAAAAAAAAAAAAAAAAAAAAAAAAAAAAAAAAAAAAAACACTTACATGACATATGTTTCGAAGTACAACTTCTTTTTCAAATGTGACTATTTACAATTCGGTATCCAATATATATACGAAATAATTTAACAAAACAAAGTACTTAAGAAAACATCAATAACATTAAAAAATAAACTAACTATTTAAAGTAAATAAGGGTACTTAGGTAATTATAATATCCATCAGATAACAATAAGATAGCCCATTACCGGGATTATCTCACAGAAAACTGGGAAAGAGATTTAATAAGGGTGAATTATTAATATCTAATTGATCATTTAGTAAGTTATCTGAATTTTTAAATCTATTTATTTCAAGTGTTTCTAAATGGTTTAATTTAAGGCTCTTATTTTCTACATGTAAAATTTTAAAGTTGTCTGTAAAAGAATGATTTTCAGCTAAAATATGATTTGAGTAAGAGGAATTATTTTTGTTTTTTGTATAGCTATTATAATGTTCGGAATAGCGTTTTTTGAAAGTACGGCCTGTTTGACCAATATACAATTTTGGACAACTACCACAATTTAATTTATATACCCCCGATTTATTATTAGGATTAATTTTACCCTTATTGTTTTTAATATACTTCCCAAGCGTATTATTGGTTTTAAAAGCTACGTTAATATTTTGGTTTTTTAAATATGATGATACCTTTTCACTAGGAGCTCCTATATATGTAAGACTCTTATATCTGCAATTTGGATCTTTAATTATGGGATAAACTTGTTGAATAGCCTGTTTAAAAAGTTTTTTCTCTAAAATGTTGTCTACTAACTTTGAATTAAAATTATTATTTACTGAGATTTGTTTAATGATATTTAATTCTTTTGTGAAGTTCTCTTTGGTAAGGGGAATATTAACTAATCTATGGATCATTCTGTTGTATGCTGCCAGCTTTTGTTTGTATGGATGAGATGAACTATTATTTATTGTAATATCCGTATGTGATGGCTTATGAAATATCCCAAAACTATGGCCTTTATTAAAGGCTATTCAACAAGTTTATCCCATAATTAAAGATCCAAATTGCATATATAAAGTCTTACATATATAGGAGCTCCTAGTGAAAAGGTATCATCATATTTAAAAAACCAAAATATTAACGTAGCTTTTAAAACCAATAATACGCTTGGGAAGTATATTAAAAACAATAAGGGTAAAATTAATCCTAATAATAAATCGGGGGTATATAAATTAAATTGTGGTAGTTGTCCAAAATTGTATATTGGTCAAACAGGCCGTACTTTCAAAAAACGCTATTCCGAACATTATAATAGCTATACAAAAAACAAAAATAATTCTACTTACTCAAATCATATTTTAGCTGAAAATCATTCTTTTACAGACAACTTTAAAATTTTACATGTAGAAAATAAGAGCCTTAAATTAAACCATTTAGAAACACTTGAAATAAATAGATTTAAAAATTCAGATAACTTACTAAATGATCAATTAGATATTAATAATTCACCCTTATTAAATCTCTTTCCCAGTTTTCTGTGAGATAATCCCGGTAATGGGCTATCTTATTGTTATCTGATGGATATTATAATTACCTAAGTACCCTTATTTACTTTAAATAGTTAGTTTATTTTTTAATGTTATTGATGTTTTCTTAAGTACTTTGTTTTGTTAAATTATTTCGTATATATATTGGATACCGAATTGTAAATAGTCACATTTGAAAAAGAAGTTGTACTTCGAAACATATGTCATGTAAGTGTTTTTTTTTTTTTTTTTAATTTTTATTTTTAAAATAAAAGTGTGAAAATCTACCAAATTTGGTTTTACTCTTTCAAAATTAAATGGATTTTCATCAAGTAAAGGCCGAAACAATAAATAAATTAAATATATTGTTTCCTTCTAGCATTTTTTAACATTTCTATTTCTTTTCGTTTCTTTTCTTAGATTTTTTTCGGAAGAGAATGATTTAAATTTTTAAAGTGACCCCAGAGAGGTACGGGTTTAGCCTTTACCTGTACTTACATAAATTTTCTTTTGGTAAAAATAAAAAATAATCCGTAAAATTGGTGTACTATGAACCACTTGCCTATAATATATATGCCAATCTTAGTATTACAGAAATGATTTACGTAAAAAATAAGGTTTTCAAATAGGTAAAATTTATTTATCCCTCGTAAAACATCAGTAAAATATATTATAAATTGTTTTCATTGACAAATATTAATTTCTTAAAAATCTAACAGAGGCGCCACTTTCCAGACGAAAAATCTTGCAATGTAAGGGTTTCGAAGTACCCCACTTATAAAGTTTATTTTTGACTATTTTTAAAAGAAGAAAATATGTACGTGTAGTTAAGAGCAAACATGACGGGCGCTCCTCCGCCAAAAATCAATTTTACATTTGAGGCAGTTAAAAAAAATTGTAAAAAAAAATGGTTCAGGCCAATCGTTGTAAAAATTAACCAAGAATTTCGCTAAACGGGAAAAACATATATTTTTAAAGAAAAACAACAAAAATTTCAACTTTTTAACAAATTTAATTTTTTGGCTCTTTACCGGCATTCTATAACAAATATCTTAACTATTTTCTAAATAACTTTTTTTCAAAAAGATTACTAATTTTAAACAGGACCGAAGATTAACATAGTTTTCATTCCGATACTAATTCTATTAAAACAATGATACCAGTGAATATGGCAACGCTGCTAGTCTTTGAAGACCCTGGTTAAGAGGGTAGCTGCTGTTTAGTTAAATTTGTTAATTCCTGTGTGGAAAAATAGGTAGTTGTTTTTGAACAGGTGCGAAATTATTGTGATCGTCTTAGTTTGTTGTTGAGGCGTTGTTAGGTTTTTGTTTAATTTAGTTTTTAGTTAATTTATGAAATGAAAAATTCTGGAAGGCAAAAATGCACAGCTGACAAATTTCTATTTTATTTGTTTGCTGCCAGAGTTAGTAAATCCTAGAAAAATACGACATGTGCCAATTAGGGAAAAGAGATTGTCAAGAATTTTGCACGCTTACAAAAATGTGTAATATACAGGGTGTTTCTAAATACATGCGACAAAATTCAGGAACTGATTGCTCGTATGAAATTAAGATGGGTCTTTTCTATAACAAAATTTCCTCAGCCCAGCCCTTTTCGAGATATCACCCTTAAAAAGTGGTGACTAAAATTGAGTTTTTATTTTTTTTCTAAAATTTCAGTAAAGCTAGAAACTTGAAATTCTGTAATCGCAAAGGACTAACCACGGGTATTTTTTCAATATTTATGTTACATTATAGGGGGGTAAAATTAGCAACACTTACTTTATTTCATATCAAAACTTTTTTTCGAGATGAACTTTTATGAAATCCTTGATTTATTTAATTTTTTTTTATTTTTGAATTTTTTTCCCAAAACCAATAGCTTCAGAGAAAAAAAATTAACAACCTAATTTATTATTTTTTGTTTTTTATAAATTGAGTGGAAAACAGTGTAACGGGCTTGTAACTATCGTATCGTACACTCTGTCATTATTCGTTTCTTGCAATTATTTACACCAGTTTACACCAGAAGATAGCACTTAACGAAGCGTTTTAGCCACTAATTTTGGCGAATTTTAAGAAATCATTAACAAGACATTTGGGGCTTAAATTTGGGGATTATATTAAGAATAGTGCTGTCGAGGAATGCATTTATTTTCATTATGATATTTCAAAATTAGAGCCCTCTTAGTTTTTTTGGGAAACTGAAAGGAACTAAAACATTAAAATACATGCATTTTATAGATATTATTGCCTAATTTATTTTGCCAAAATTTAAATATTTTGAGATATTCTTGTCCGAAAATTATAAGGGGTATGAACACCTTAAGATTGAAAGAAAATTAACTTTAATTTATGAGATGCAAAGCATCATAATTGTCGCGTCACAAAAACCACCTGCTGCCAAGAGAAAATTTTGATTCAACAGTATTGTATATTTTGTGTTGTAAAAGAGAAAAAATTAACATTTCGTGTTTTAATAGTTATTTTTTTAATTTAATAATCTATGTGAAAAAAAATTTTTTAATACAGACTTTAAAAAATTGTTATATTAATATACTTATTTAATTGTACATATATTTGTTGTTCCTTTAATACAATAAATACAATTTACCTATCTCCAATTCATCACTTTCCGTATCCATATACCTAGGTTCCGATTACAATTAGAAAAACACCGCTACGTCATAACTATTATTTCGAATTTCCAATATACAGGGTGTCCCGAAATTAGACGGTCATATTTTAACAGCGTAATCTACATCCTACAAGTATTAGAAATTAAAAATTAAAAAAAAAAACGAATTCAAAAACGTGCAGATGCCGTCACCACATCTTAACCAAATTTATATAGGATCACCCCTGAGGTACCCCCTTACTACCAAAAAAAGAATCATATAAATCGGACAAGGTGGTAAAGCATTATCGCTAAACATACACAAAAAATTAAGAGTTTGAGAATTTTCTCATGTGCCCAATTATTAGATTTTGACCAAATTTATATGGAACCACCCCTGAAGTACCCCCTTTCTAACAAAAAAGAATCATTGAAATCGGACACCGTGTTAAAGAATTATCGCTGAACATACATAAAAAAAATAAAAAAAAATATTGCGACGAATTGAGAACATCCCTCCTCCTTTTATGAAGTCGGTTAAAAATAGGAGTAAAAGTTTATATAAACATAGGTCCGAAAACGTTTCGTATTCTAGATACAGGGTGTTATAAGTGAAGTCCAGATGAAATATTTTTTAAAATTTAGTTACCGGTTTTTCAAAGTTAAAAAAAAAAATAAAATTTCTAATTCTACAGACCTACTAATTATTGTTTACACTTTCAAATAAGGTAACATGCTTTTCTCTTGAAAATGGCGCGTCCTAGCGAGATGCAATAAATGTAGCTTTATTATACAGAAAATATTGGTTTTCCAAATTTTATAGTCAAAAAATCTGATGTGTCCAACACATGACTTTCCTATCTAGTTATTATAGGCTTTTTCTGGTTATTTTGTACAACTTATTGCAGTACTTCTATAAATGTTTAGAGGATAAACTAAATATATACATTTTCCACATACATCTATATACCTCGAAACATTTTTCTATAGTTACTCATTGAAAACGAAAATACTAAAAAATTTAAATGTAGCAATTTTCCTACAATTTTTCCATTACGGTCCATTTTAGAAAAATCATGTATAAACAAAAATTATAGAGATCAATATCGCAAACAACTTTTAGTTTAGTTTAGAATTTTACACATTTTGTCAAATTTCTCGAATACGGACCATTTCAGGAAATTTTGACATAAAGCAAAAATTATAGATAATAATATTAGAAGTAACTTTTGTTTGAATAATTTTCTTCTCCAAACATAAATAACAGATATTCAATAAAATATAAAAACGGCCTCCCATAAAGTACCCCCCCCCCCCCAGATGTTCCGACTTTGTCCAAAATCTAATTATTTCACGTCAGGCCGAAATAAAACTTAAGTTTAAAATTTAGTGTTTTTCTGTGTATCGGTTCATGAGTTATAATGGATATAGACACACAGACACACACGGCAATTTTACCCTAAGCTCCCCCTAATTTACCCACCTAAGAAGATGATCAATAACTGGGGTTTAGTCCAATAAATGAAGCGTAAAAAGGTAAGTATTTGTAACCAATTTTACCTAATTATCTTTAAACGTTTAGAAAATATTTACAAGTGTGGTATCAGGACTTCACCTTTAACACCCTGTATCTCGGAAAAGAAAAGTTTTCGGACCTATGTTTATATGAACTTTTACTACTATTTTAGGATGTAGATTACGCTGTTAAAATATGACCGTCTAATTTCGGGACACCCTGTATATCATCTATAACTATCAATAAATAAAAAATATTTGAGTTGTTTGGTTAAAAAATAGTATTCCTACATTCGTATATTAACAAGCCACTAACCCCCAGTAGGCGGCGATAGCCAACGAATTATACCCATTATACCTGAATTGTAATCGGACCCTTCAGCGTACGACACACAACATTGCCAAATTTATGTAGCGAACAAGGTTCCAAATACTTTAAGGGGAGGTCGTGAGATTCGTGCGTTGTGACGTCAGAAGGGACTGGATTGCTCTTAAAGGTTAATTCTATGCTTCTCTGGAACCACTTTTTCAAAATTCAATTTAGTTTTTTTTCTAAAAAAAATTAAGAAAATGGGTAAAAAAAGTCGAGTTTTTTTTTTTTTTTTCATAAAAATTTTGAAAAAGTGTCAGTGAGCACAGATTTAACCTTTACCTATACGTACATATTTTTTCTTTTAGAAAAAGTCAACAATAAACTTTGAAAGTGGGGTACTACAAAACCCTTGCATGCTCCGCGCTACAGGCAAGTAAATACTGCGAAATAAATAACTAATCCTACTCCAATACGGCACGATCTAGCGAAATATTGAAGTGGGGTTTCTGCGCTTGTTGGGACGACGCAAGTCTGGCGCGTTAATTTATTCGCACCATTAACGTTATCTATTTACAGTAGCTTAGTTTTTTTTTAATCGAAAAGTGGTCAAATTAGCGAATGGACTTAGTATCGGCAGCCAAGGAAAATACACTGGTCAAACTAGAAATTTTAAAATGTTTTTAGCTTAGCTTGGAATTGCCAATACATAAGTATCTCTTTTTTACGAGAACTATTAGTTTTTAATAAGTAAACGTCAAATAATTTATATTTAAAAATATTTTAATTAGTAATTGTTTTTTATTTGAATTAAATTTCAAAATAGATCACAAGAGAAAACCACTCTTACTTCTGGATGATTCGACAATTCCAGTAATTTTTCCAATTCTTCCTCTTTATGGACATGACTTTTCCCCAAAAAGTAGTATTTAATTCTTCTCAAAAACAGTATTAACGCGATGAAGCAAAATTTCAACCGGTACCATCGTCCTTTTTGCGAATATACATTCATAATTTTTTTCTGTTTTTCTTTTTCACTTTGCTTTATTAACAACACTCCGATTATAAAAATTGCCAAAACGGTACCAAAGGTTATCAACATGTCGTACGATTCAAGAAAAACAACACGACACTACTTTTTGAACTCTCTCTAGAGACTGACAATAAAAGTGTATTAGGTACTCTTATCACAATTATACAATTACTTTTATCTTGAGTGCATATTTTTAGAAATAATTATATTTGGTTATTTATCTTTAGATTGTCAAAGTCAATGCCTGTGCTCTTTTTAAATCAACCATTGCACCGCTAAGCTAGAAACATTCCATAATATACGAGGAACGTTACAATAATTTTTTTACAGAAACGGTAAAAAAATGGCTTAGCAGAACGCTAAAATAGTAGTTTGTGCAACAAAAGTGAATATGATGGCCATATCGCACGAATACGAAATTTGGGCACGACGCCGTAGGCAGAGTGCTCAAGAGTGCGATATGGACAATCCACTCGAGTTGTACAGTATATTTTTTCTACGATCCACTAACGGAAATCTACAAATTAAAAAAATATTTTAGGTTATTAAAACAAAATAACTAATTTTTAAATAATTTATGAATTTTACTGATTTTTAAAATATAATAAATATAAAAAAAATTAGTCGCCAGCCGAGAATCGATCCTCGGCTTTTCGCATGGAAGTCACATACTCTATCCATGTCTATATACGGCCACTTTTACAATTTCGGTTTTAATAATAGTAATTAAAATAGGTTTATATAGTTTCATCAAAATTTAATTTTTGTTTCAAAATATGGTTCAAATAAAAATAGAATTTCTATTATTTACGATTATTTATCGATTCTACACAAAAATAACTTAGTTTAATGTATATTTAATCTTAATAATTAAAAAAGATACTGACAATTAGTTTGACAGGATTGTCACTTATTTAAAATTTTAAAAATAATAGTAGTTGGGTGTCCAAAATATGAACTGTGATTGGTGGATTTCATTTTTTTGCAGTGTTCTCACCACCTAGTATGTATATGAAATATATTCGTTCAGTTGAATGCAATGACATACTTTTTCGTTTTGTAGTCTGTGCGTAGATATCTAATAGGGGAAAGATGGGCAATATGGGGGTACCTAAACTTTTAAAGTGAATAAAAAACCAACAAGCAGTCTTGTAGAAACAACGTATATTTTTTTGTCAAGTATAAACTTTAAAAACACAAAAGGATAAACTGTTTTTCTTAAATTGTTAAACGCTTAGTTACAAAAACAAAAAAATGTCAAAACTGTAAATTAAACCATTTTGCCCGCCCGGGAGGGCAAAATGGGGGTGTCGATAATTTTAACTGAAAAATAACTATTTAACTGCAAAATTCACATATTAATGTGGCCTCGCTGTCTTCGTCGTCAACTCCGGCGCATAAATTGTGTGCCCACCGTAAACACATGGAACAAGCGATCCATCCTTCGAAAGATATGGAATAAAGGTCTCCACAATAAAGGCATTCTGCATCACTATCATGACTAACTTCGCTGTCACTTGAATCATCTTTTGCAATAAGTTTTTTGTTTCCTTTTTTAGCCTTCTTTGAGCCGCCTGGATCTTCTATTTTTCTTTTCACAGCTATCTGCCTTAATGTTTTCTTATTCTTGGCTTCAACCGACTCTTCAAGTTCATCCTTGTAAGGCGTGGAGGTCGAAATAACAGTTTTACCTTTTTTTCGTTTCACAGTCTGACGAGTCTGGGGAATCGGAATGATAGCTGTTGGACTGGAAAGTGGAAAGGAAGAATCATTCATTCTCGATGTGCTTGGTTGGGGTTCGATGGCGGAATTGGTCTCAATTTTCTCCGGTGTTTTTTCGCCTACAGGAATGGTAGCTTTTGAAGTTAAAAAGATGGGAGAAGTGTTATTGTCTGATCTGTGCTGTTCAATTGCAGTGCAAGAATTATTATTGGAGTTCCCTTTTCAGACATCACTAATATTATTTGATGGCTCAGCTTGACAGTCAACAGCGCTTTCATCTTCAACTTCGGTGGCAGCCGATGGTAAAAAATCGGCGTCAGGAAAAACACTTGCATTCACAAGCCATATCCCGGTTTTTCTGAAACCATTTATGGCCGTTGGCATGAGGATACTGTTTTTGTTGTGCGGCTCTCGTGGACTTTCGGTAGCTCCCGCCGGCTCTCGGCTCTGAGCAGGCGAATCGCTTTAAATTTTTAAATGTTTACGTTTGGCGTTGGCGCGCTAAACTCTAAACTAACCTCTCTTTTGAGATATTTTCTCGAATTTGGAAATTTGGAGAATTTCACCCTCAATTTTAGAAAAATTGTGTTTTCTAGTTTTTATTTTACAGGCTAAAGAAGTGTGTTTACTTTTGGCACGCGCAGGAGCAAGTTTTCACTATAATTTTCGCGATTACTTTTGCATTTCAGGTTTTGAGTGTATTTTTTCAGCTTTATATCATTTTGATTTAAAATGGATAATAACACGTAAGTTCAACCGTTCTTTGACTTAGGTTCCTGCAAAATTAACATTTTTAGTTGTAAGCAATTAACTTGCGAATATTGCAAGCAAGGATTTTCAAAGAAATTTAATCTTAATCGGCACTTGAAAAATATCCATAATAAGGAAAATGAAGTACTATTCTTTCAGTCAAGTGGTAAAAAAAGTCACATAATATGTATCGTTTGCTCAGTTACAAAGGTATTGTTATTTTTGTTATAAAAATACCTAGAATGTTTTGCTTTAAAATAATAACTTTTTAGGTTATTGGTGCTTATAGAATATACATGGAATATATTAAACATTTACAAGAAACTCATAAGATTAATGTAGAACAAAAGACCTATCATTTCAATAATAAGGAAGGTTTTGAAAATTGACGCTGTAGAGAAAACCGAGATGTAGATTATGTAATTCAGAACAACAGTATGAACAAAACTTCAACAAAAATATATTACAATTGTAATAGAAGTGATACCCAAGGTAAATCTAAAATAAGGCCCCATTTTTAAATTTATCTAAATTTGAAGTGACGAAAACAATCAAAATTTAAATATACTATATATAAGGTCTTTTCCTTTGCATCGAAAGTGTAGCACTGGGCTACACCAATTCTGAAAATATCGTTCCATGTATACAAATTGTATGGATGGAACGATATTTTCAGAAGTACTGTTTTTGTTTTGTATGATCTATTCAAAAATAATTAATTTCAGGTATTACTTTTGCGAAGATGCACGAATCCAGTCTTGGGCATATTGTTACAGGTATAATTTTCATTTATTTAATTTCTAAAAATAATAGTGTAATAAATTATTTAGAAAAGGAGTTGGAATAAACACGAATATGGCATTGGAAAGTTTAAACCGATATATTAAACGAGAAAAGCTGAGAAACAATGGATACATTCGACTGGAAAAATTATTGAATATATTGGAGGAAGTTGTAGATGACAAGATGTGGAAAAGAATTATAACTTTAAGACGACCGAACAGAAACACTTATCAGGGAAGAGTTGTTGTGTTAGCTCATAAAAAAGCAGAAACAATGAAGAACTGCATTCAAAGGATTTGGACATTTTATCATTAGGTCTTCTCAAAAAGATAAGTTTTATAATGTTTTATATAAGGAGCAGTGCATGTATACTAATTGCCGTGAAATGTTTTGTGAAGCATGTAAGGTGTGCTTTCATAAGTATAAGTGTGAATGTGTTGAATATTCTGTGAAAAGTCTACATGTAAGCATGTTCATGTGGTGGCTATGTATGAACAAGAGCGGCAACAATTTCTTACAGCATCAACAACCGAGGAAGTCCCTAGTATTGAAAATGAAATCCTACAAACAATAAATGATCAGAAAGAAATCAGCGACTTTTTAGGCGAAAAAAGCACTGCTGTCAACTGCAATAGAGAAATAAGTATCGAACAGAAGAAATCATTAGTTATGGAGCGAGCTTTAAATTATTTAAATCAAATGTCTGGTTTAGATAATAATTAATTTGCAGGTATATCTTTTGAAGTTGTTAATATACACAATAATTATAGCTTGAAATATTTACAGTATTTGAGAAAAACTTCCATGGATTTATGACTAAGAACAACAAAGATTTGAAGATCACAGACAGCAAGAGGAAATTTGAAAATCAGACATACTACCCACAGAAAAAAAGAAATAGTTAGATACATCGAGAAGACGCTTTACAACCATAAAATGCATATTAGGCTTAAGGCTGTAGTTTTTTTTGTTTTTATAAAATTTAATCAGAACTCTAATCTCTTTTTTTTAATATATTCATATTTGTAACTTTGTTTTTATTCATGTTTATTAATAAATTAGTATAAATGTATGTAAATATTGGAATGATTTTGGTAAATTAAGTACTTTCTTTTTGTGCTTTTACTTACAAGACAAAATAGGGATCTTGCATTTTGTTACTTCAATTTTGTATTAAAAAACTGTTACTTTCTAAAGTATGTTTATGTGTTATATAAATGGAATAGTGTATAGTTGGAGAAAAAGATATAGTGTGATTTAAACCTTTAAAGCCAGCCGGCAAACATACAAAAAAAAACTAAGGAGACTGATACATCACCTTTAAAAATAGTAGATAAATACGAGGCACGATTAATTTACTGCATAACACACTGAAATAAAATAATAAAATTTGTGTTGATCGCTCCCTGTATGCTTATTTGAATGGTCCACATGGACTGGACATCTACCTGTCAGCAAATGTTACCTCCCACGTTTAATACGGCGCATGTAATTGGTCGCTTCCAAATTATTATTGGTCAAATTCTTGAATACTGTATTCAGAAATGTGCAAGAAATTGAATTGTGACATGTGGCACGACCCAGTGTCGTAACATCGAAAGTTTTAGAATTTCGAAATAAATGCCGCGTTTGAATAATATCCACATCGGATGCATCTGAGATGTTGTGAATTTTTTGTCACGTTGTAAAGGATTAGATCTAAATGTAGATGTTAGTGATGGGACTATTCGAATACAAATTATAAAAGTATTCGATTCTAGCGTGCATTCGACCCGACTAAAATTACAAAGGAAGCGTAATTTACTAATTTTAATTTAACATAGTACTTTAGTAGTTCTGATTGCGGCATATTACGTAAATATTTTTAGAAGTATAGGAATTTTGGGATTTATTATTTTATGAACAAGTCATAACTTAATCAATGAAAAAAAAAGTGGCAGTCACGGCGATACATATTTGCCGACACCGACCTATAAAAAAATGGTTATTATTTATTCAATAATAATCCATATATTATTAGATAGAACAAATCGGTAGGCGGCACCTGAGACAAGAACTGAGACTGCCGAGAGCACTAGGGAACTCGAGTCGAGAGGCTGAATCGCTTGTGCTTGCTTGCGTTTATTTTCATGTCGCTGACGCTGACCTCGAAACGAAACGTAAATAATTCGATTCTTTTGTATTCGAATAATTGCTCGATTCTCAAAAGTAATCGAATTCAAAATGTTCGATTCTGAAAAACATCCGATTCTCCCAACACTAGTAGATGTAATAAACAAAAGCTCTAGACTTTATTGGTCACGTGATAAAATGAAATCTAAACAAAAATTAAACAAACAAATCACTTTTATATTCATGCATTCATAAACAAAGGCTAAATCGATAAACTTGGCTTCACAGAACGCCTACTTTTTGGCATGGAACGAACATCTCATTTCAATCGAGATGTAAAAATTGGGCTCTATCACTGAGCCACCCACCCACCTGGTAGGTATTATTATTTTTGTTATTACCATTTTATATAATACTCACATAACAAAGTGCGTTTTAAACACTATTACGATCGCAATCAAGCGTTATAATATAATAATATGATGTATTTTATGTAGGTTCTATAAGAAATGTACCTAAATAAAATAATCATTTTTCATTTATATTGTTGCATTGCACGCCTCTGCCTGGAGCCAGTCCAGTTTTACGTTTTTATGGCTATTTATACTCACTTCGTATAGACAATTTAGTCAAGCGAACATCTTCTTAGGAGTACATTTAACACGATGGAGTTATGGAGGCCTTGGGATAACAATGGTAATAATAATAATAATAATAATAATAATATTAATAATAATAATAATAATATTAATAATAATAACAATAATAATAATATTTTAGAATTTGATAACGACCGTAATATTTTAGAATGTGAAACCGACGCCGAGTATGTGATGTGCAATGACAAAGGTGAAAATTTTGAGTGTAGAAGTGACGGTGGTAGTTTTGAATGTGATTGTGGTAGTGATTTAGATGAAGAGCTCCCAGTCAAGAAAAAACGAAGTCATTTGAATTATCAAGCACAGAAAATATGTTTCAACGTGTACATAAATCTGCACGAAAAGTTTGGTTTCGACACAAAAATACTATTACAAGCAACATCTGATTTAACTGGAATACCTTGTTCAACCATATCAAAATTAGTAAAAAATGGACCTTATGAACGCAAGAAGCGATGTGATATTGGATTAACTAAGCATTTAAATACATCTTTGGTAAAAATATTGAAAACAACTATATACGACAGTTACAAGAACAATGAGATACCTACAATTGAAATAATAAGTAAAAAATTGGAAAACACGGGATATAACTTGGGCTGCTGTGACAGAACTCTTCAGAACTGGTTGAAGAAAATGGGATTTAAATTTAAAACAATAAATAAACGGCAAGCAGTTATGGAAAGCAAGAGAATAATCGATATTCGTAATGGATACTTAGAACAAATAACGAAATATAGACAAGAAAATAGACAAATTTACTATTTGGATGAAACATGGTATGACACGCACGACACAGTTAAGAAGGGATGGACAGATGGATCAAGGAAGTGTATGCCCGAAATGCCAGCAAATAAAGGATCACGGCTGGTTATTTTACATTGCGGAGGAAGCGAAGGTTGGGTTCACAATTCATTGAAGTTATGTGGTAAAAAAATGGAAGACTGCAATGTTGATTATTATAAAAACATGGACGCCGACATCTTTGAAGAGTGGTTTGAAAAAACATTAATTCCAAACTTGAAGCCAAGAAGTGTAATAGTTCTTGACAACGCTTCCTACCATTCACGACAGCTCACTAAGATTCCAAATAAGAACTCTACGAAAACGGATATACAAAATTTTCTAATAGACAATGATTTGTATTTTCAAGACAGCTATAAGAAAGAAGAACTTCTTAAAGTTTTACGGACGAAACAATTTAAAAAAGTATACGCCATAGATAGTATTGCTGAATATCATGGACATACTGTATTGAGACTTCCCCCTTATTTTTGTATTTTTAATCCCATCGAGCTAATTTGGGCGCAGCTGAAGCAAAACGTTAGACGTAAAAATACATTTCCAAAATTCGACACGAAGGTAATTGATTTAATTAAAGAAGAAGTATCGAATATTACCAAAGAAGATTGGCAGAAAAGGATTAAAAAGGTGATCAAATTTGAAGAGGATTATATGAAGATTGCACATTTTCATATTAATGGTGGCAATAAATTTATTATTGATTTGAATGAAGATAGTGATAGTGAATTAGAGGATATGCAAGAAGGAGTAATAGAAGAACTGGAATTAGAAGAAAATTAATGTTTTTTAATTAAGTGTATTGTCGTGTTATTGATATTTAACCGTTACCGTAAGAGCTGAGCATTGAAAAAATAACTTTTTATTTATTTTATATATTGTTTTACCTTTAAATTCCTACCTTTCAAAACCCACATCTATCCATATTATGGAATTAATGTTTTAGTTTTATAGAATATATATTTTTTTATTTTTAATTTTACCCTTTGTCCGTAGTCCCAATTACCCATTCCCATCCCGGCGAGGAAAGTGCTCTTACCTTCTCGTGGTCCTCGCTGAGAAGTAATAATTTGTAATGAGAATTTCATAATTGGGTGGATATAATAACAATAATCTCTCCAAAATTTACCCCCATAATAGTCAACAGAAATCTATATTTATTAATTACCTACTACAAGTTAGATAGATACCTTAGATACCTACTCTAATTAATATCAAAAAGTGCACATTTTTACAAATTGTTGCTTGCGAAATTGAGTGCCTCTACATTATTTTAAATCCATATTTCATTCATTTCTCATTCATTTATTTTTTATAAAACCACCATGCTGTTGTTTAATATTTATCAATTTAAGAACTTCTTTAATCTTCATTCCAGTTTGAGAAGTTTTTACACAGAACTTCCATCTATATTATGACGTGCTAATATTTCAGAGTATGATCCCTCAGGTCATTTTATAAAGTTCATAATATGAACATAGTCCGCAACTGCATACATTTTTCGATCTACTTTTATTATTTTCAATTTTGGTAGATATGTGTTAATAGGTTTTATATCCTATTCACATGCTAAAATTAAAAATTATATCTAAACTATTTTCAGAGATTTTAAAAAACAAATGTTCATATGAACTTTTCTTCATAAAATAAACTGAGGAATCACACCCTATAATATGAGCATATCATTCAAAAATACCCTGTATAAATTGTAAAAACAGGGAAGCCATTTTGAATTTTTGAAAAGTAATTTATGTCTGTTATCTTAGATCAGATACCAATTTTAGTCGAAATCTACTGACTTTTAAAATAGATGTTTTTTTAACTGCTCACCCTGTATATATCGGCATACAAAAAGTTTTTTTCCTAAGCCGTTTTTGAGCTATCGCGCCAACAGACAGACGGCAGACAACAGACGCCGGACGGCACATAGACCTACTGAATGGGGAAAACATGTTTTTCGTATTCTAGGGATCCGAACACGTGAAAATCTAAAATATTCTCGTAGGGTGACTTTTTCACGATTACAAAACTTCCCTTTTATCGAGGAAAGTACAAATAAAATAAGTATACTCAATCTCTTGAATGCTCCTCTACTATTTTTTATTGCGATGTATCAGGGGTATCAGTTTACTTAGTTTTTTTTTGTATGTTGTCGGCTGGCTTCAAAGGTTTAAAGTCACACTATATCTTTTTCTCAAACTCTACCTGGTACAATAAATGTCATTTGCATTATTTTTGTTTTAATTTTTTGATTTAAAATCTAACCCAAATTATGTTATAATAAAATACCCATAATAAATAAAATTCAATATCAAATAAATAATTTATTTAGTATTTCTCAAGTGCCTATTTCCTAAAAATAGGTTAATTTTTTTTTCTCTATGTTATGAGACAAACAATACAATTAGATATTTAAAATGTCATATATTGATTATTTTATTTAAAACCTTTTTAACATCATACCCTTAAAATAACAATCAATGTCTATAATAATCGAGTTCAGCTTACTCACTGTGTATTCCGAATGTGTACAGAAGTGAGTCAGAGTGCTTGGAGTGAGAAAGCCAAACTCGACTGTAGTGTCATTTAAACTAAAACATACTTATACTTTATATCACTTTTTTCATTCTAAAATACACAATCCCCTGCATTTGTCCTATGTTATCTTCACAATCACCAAAGCAGGTGACAAACTCTCTTTTACGCAGGCCTTTTTCATTGCAATTTGCTTATGGTGACAACTATTGGTGCAGCAAATAATGATGTTGAGAGAAGAACAGTGGCCTTCCGCCTTACTTCGTGTCGTATAGAATTCTATTTTCGCCACGTTTCTACATGTAAAATACAATGTTTCAAAGTGATACCTTGCCAAGGATAACAATGCGACATACGAATTTTCTAGTTTCTACATTATGTACAAATCCATCTTCGACTGTTTCGATATATTTGTATTTGGACAACTTTTATAGGCCTTAATCTACTCAGTGGTATACGACCTAGTTACATCAAAAGAAGATATGATCTTATATGCCGTTTATAGGTATCAGAGAATCAGGAAAGAGTTGGTTCCATCACTTCTCAAGACAACTGGATCCATGCACATAATCATCCTAATTTATTCATCTTTTATATCTACACAAAACTCGAAAACATTCCACTACAGTGTCTTTATTATCACTCTCCAATGACAACAGATATTCACGATTACGTGGAAAAACCATAACAATAGTTTATTCGCAAATATCAGAAGTAAAAATCACAAAAATTTTAAATTATCCAACACAGTAATCAAAATAGAAAAACTAAAAAGAGTTAGGTTATGTTATCTGTCATAATATTTGAATCTCGTCCATTTGGCACCCGCCTGAGTCGGGACATCTCCGATCACAGTCGATAGTGGGCGAGAGCCGCACAACAAAAACGGTATCCTGTTGGCATGGTAGCTGCTCGTATGAAAACAGCGCTAAATAATGTAGACAGCTGGTGCAAGGTAGCTACCCGGCCAGGGTTGGTCCTAAGCCACCTTCGTACTTCGTCTTCAAAATAAACGCTTAAAGGTTTCATGAATGCTACATCCAATGGGCTGCAGGCGATGGGTAGAATGAGGCGGGAAACACAAAAGAACTACGCCTATATCTCTGGCATAATTCATCAGGTTCAAGTTTTTGGTATGTGAAGAGTGTCCGTCTAAAAGTAGAAGCACGGGAGTATCTTTTGAGGCCTTGAAAAATTCAACAAATTTTTTAAACCATTTAAAAAATATTTCCATGTCTATCCAACCCTTTTGATTTAACTCTACCCAGGCTCCAGGAACTAATCCATCCAAAAATCCTTGCTGCATTTTCTTGCGCGTATAAATCAACAAGGGAGGCATGTAGGAACCTGACGCAGAGAAACATATTTCTGCAGTTACTAATTCGCCTCTCTCTGCTGATGTCAAAGCTCCTACTTGACGTTTACCTTTGATCGCAATAATTTTAGAAGCACTTTTGGGAATCACTGTAATCCCAGTTTCATCGACATTGTATATTTGCTGTGCTGTAAAATGATATTTTTCGACCAATTCTTCAAGGAGGGTGAACAATTTCGAGACAGCAACCTCGTTGAATCCTCTTGCGCGCATTCCTGACCTAGCTTCTGGTCTTCGAATTGATAATTCCGGATGTCTTCTCAAGAAGCCCTGCATCCAACCTTTTCCTGCCATTTGAGAAGTTTTACTGAAAGGATGATTAATATTGTTCAACTCGGCTAACTGAAAGGCGAGCTTTCTGCATTCAGTCATGGTTAATCCAAATAATCGATCCTCCATATCTCTCAAACAGCTTACAATTTCTTCTTCCTGTCGCGGTAGAAAAACGATTTTATATCTACCCAAAGTTGTTGAAAGGTTTTCCTCATTTGGATTACTTCTTCGTTTTTTGACGTATCGTTCCAAAGTGGTTTGTGGAACATTAAATTGGCTAGATGCACGATGGTATCCCATTTCACTTCTAACTACAGCGTTAACGGCCTCCTCCATACTTAGATTAGACCAACCCTGTCTATTGGTGGACCGTTTGTACTTATACACCATCTGAAACAATAAAAAGATTATATTATGAGGATTACAATAGCAGGGAGAACTTAAAAAAAAATGATAGTAGGACAAAATGGGGTACCCCATTTTAGCATACCCTATTTTGCCCGGTATGCAGACTTTTACAATAATTAAGAAATAAAAATGAAAAACCTTACATATGTTTAACAAAAGTTATGATAAGTTAAGCTTAAAATAGTGTACTTTACGAATATTATCACAAAATTTCAAAAAAATTCATGAACAGGAACTTACCTTGCTTAAAATGGCTGGCCAAAGTTGTATTTTTCGTAAATTCTGTAGCACGTGCGTTTACTTCCGCAGATCGCTTTGTACTGGTAGCTGAAAACTTTATTAAAATTATGGCTGGGACCGTTAAAAATGTTATTACCCCAATGACGAATAGATGTCGCTAGTGGTATAGTTTTAAATGCGAAAACCCGTTTTGCCCGTCTACCCCGTCTTGCCCGTCTTGCCCCTATCCATGTGGGTGTAGAAAAAAAATCTTTATAATGAGAGATTTTTGTTTATTATAACCATATTTGCTTAAATGTATGTTGTGTTGCCTAACTATATATTTGTCATTATGTGTAGTTTGGATAGATAGTTTACCTTGTGACAACAGATCATGGAATGAATGGAAGGAGCTGTTAGAGGAAACCTTCACAGTAGAAGCAAGCGACATTGATTTAAGACTACAAGCACATAACTACAAATGGAATCCTAATTAAGACATGCCCATGCAACATCATGCCGTCATTATGACGTGATTTTTTGGTGTGCGTTACGTCATTTGATGACGTGAAAATGACGCTATGGTAACGTGAAAATGTCACAGCGAAATGACGTGATTCTATATCGTCATTTTGACAAATCGATATCACGTTAAAGTAACGTGTATATCGGGTGTCCTAGGCTAGGCAAATTGACGTCATTATCACGAATCTACCTAACGTCAAAGTGACGTCTATATTGGGTGTACCAAGGAAGGATGAAATTATTAAAAATACTAAGCAGATGAAAGTTATTTATTTAATCCAAAAAACACATGAAAAATATATTATAAAAAATAAATTACACTGGTAAATAAAAATTCATGAGCAAGAAACCAAAAGAAATAAAATGACAAAAGAATATTAGAGGAACTGACACAACACACCTAAAATTGTAGATATAATTTTAATTGGGGGTGGGCGAGCGTGCTTTACGATTTCATCATCTTCAGTATCATTGAATGACAGCTTTCTAGTTGGCACCTGTCTTCTTTTAGTAGGTACTTTATCAGCCTCGGAATGTATATCTGATGTAACTTCGACTTTTTTTAATTTGGTATATCACTTATCATTATCATCTAAAATAAAGGAACTATTAAAATACAGACCACTAAAAATTCTTTTAAAGATAGAAAGTAAATTGTGTATCTAGTTGTAAAATCTGAGGGGATTACTTCACCGGACATTGATGTAGTAGCCCCAAAAACTTCCTTCTCAGAGGTATACATATAGTCTGAGTTTATATTAAAAGTTAATAAAAAAAAGATCATATATCCTGTGAGATGATAAAAGGTATCTAAATGAAGTGACCCTCTACAAATCTATCATTTTTAAATAAACTATTAAAAAATACCCTTAAAGAACTCATAAACAAAAAAATAAAAGTATAACATTACTCACCAGTCTTATATTATATTTCTTTATAAAGTCGACCAAAAGACTTTATAACAATACATGTTTATTACGCAGCTTCAGCCATTTTCTGCTCGCCTTACAACCGCCAGACCGTTATCATCCGGTTTTTCAAACTCAACAATGCAATACAATACCAAAATCGGTTTAATATACTTTACTATTTTGTCACATTCTATTTTTTGCCCTTTTCTAAAACATCTAATCAAATAAAGTACAATTTAAAAATGCACCACTTTCATAATTTTGTAAGTAATTATAAAACAATTAGATTACCCTGTATATTTTAAAATCTAATGTAACGTTATTAACTCACTCAAAATTCACTAAAGAAATGTAAGGTCTCTTTTTAATAATTTCAAAATATTACTATTTTTTGTGGTTGGCTGAATGGCTTACCCTATATAAAAAGTACACAGCTAAATCTTTTGTCCTCAAAATTAACTAAATGAAATAATTTCTCTGTGGCGCAACTGTAGAGTTATTGAGTGTTTGCAAAAAATATATTGTGATTTATTCGTGAATCACCCTGTAACAAATATTTTTAACGGAATGGACATCTCACCAAAACTTATATTAAACTTATACAGGGGTCTATTCTGTAACAATTCCTTTATATTTAACGGCCTTTAAAAATATTGGCGGCCTTTAAAATATTTTCGTATTCGTTAATTTACTTCTGTCATTACTTAAACAGATTTCTTTAAGATAGTTCTTTAATGTATTTTAAAGATCCATTTAAATAATGACAGAAGTAAAGACGAAAATATTTTTAGAGGCCGTTAAATATAAAGGAATTGTTACAGAATAGACCCCACAGGGTGTTAGTAAATAAGTTCAGGGGGTGATTCAGCATGAAAAAATAATGACAGTTTGCTATATAAACGTATGTCTGAAAATGCTTCGTTTTCCGAATACGGGGTGTTTTTCTTAAAAACTGACGATTTGTTTATTGCTCTGAAACCGGTCAAGATATGCAAATGAAATTTGGTGGATTTTAAGAGGTAGTTATTCCGCATTTTTTGACATGCAATTAAGAATTTTATGTTCATCATTGGCGTGCATACGGGTAATGATCTCAATTCATTTAAAGAAAAAAAGGTACGCCACTGAGATATTTCAAATTAAAAATCATTTTTGAATTCCTCATTAAATTTTTCACAAAAATATATCTGGCCTTTTTTTCTTTTGGGGCGCCGTTTTTATGCAAAAAAATAAAATATCTTAACGCGTATTTTCCATTTCTTTAATACATTATTATCTAATAGCGACGCTAATACTAGTAGGCTATTGTCAACATTCTGTCAAATACGAATAGTTTAACGAAATGTCAAATTAGCGTTTCTTCATTATTAAGCTTTTAGTTTGGTATAACATTGTTAATAAGTAATTAACTTTTCTTTTATCGAAAACAATGGAAAATTATACAAACGTGGAATTGTTAGACATGCATTTTGTCTATGGTCGAAGTAATGGAAATGGTCGGCAAGCTCGACGATTGAATGCTGAGTTGTATCCAGGACGTAGGGTACCCCATCACACAATATGGTACATTTAAGAAACAAACGGCTGACTGCGGACGCCCTCGAGAAGTACTAACTGTGCAACTAGAAGAAGCAGTTCTCGAGTTAATTGCGGAGTCACCGGAAACAAGTACTCGAAAAATTGCCAACATATTAAATGTAAGCAACTTCACTGTATTTAGAATTCTTAAAGAACAGCAGTTGTATCCGTTTCATATTCAACGTGTGCAAGCTCTACTACCTAGAGACTTTCTTCCGCGCCTATTTTTTTGCCAATAGATGATTCTTCATCAAATCGCTCAAATTCCTAATTTTTTTAAATAGAGTTTTGTTTACTGACGAAGCTATTTTTGGTCGAGAGTCTATACGAAATTTCCATAACAATCACTTATGGGCTGAGGAAAATCCACTTGGAATCTTTGAAGCTCATTTTCAGCATCAGTTTTTGGTAAATGTATGGATTGGGGTAATTGATGATCATTTAATCGGTTCATATTTCCTCCCACAACGACTAACAGGCGACTCTTACCTTAATTTCCTACAGGAAGAGTTACCTGTTCTTCTTGAAGAAATTCCTCTACAGCTGAGACAACACTTATGGTTCATGCATGATGGTGCACCAGCCCATTTTAGCATTGATGTACGAAATCACTTAGATGCAGTATATGCAAATCGTTGGATAGGTAGGGGAGGTACGGAACATTGGCCTGCTCGATCGCCGGATTTAAATCCTCTGGATTTTTTCATTTGGGGTTTTCTTAAGTCACTAGTTTATTCCACTCCCGTCGAAAATATCGGAGACCCGAGGAACCGAATTAGAGCCCGCTGTGAGACAATAAGAAATACACCAAGACAATTTGCGCGAATACGACAATAAATGCGACGAAGAGTTGAATCTTGTCTCACGTCTGAGTGTTATTTTCTGTTATTGTTCTAGTTTAATGTTATTGTATTAGATAGTTCTTGATAATGTATTAAAGAAATGGAAAATACGCGTTAAGATATTTTATTTTTTTGCATAAAAACGGCGCCCCACACGAAAAAAAGGCCAGAGATATTTTTTGTGACAAATTTAATGAGGAATTTAAAAATGATTTTTAATTTGAAATATCTCAGTGGCGTACCATTTTTTTCTTTAAATGAATTGAGATCATTACCCGTATGCACGTCAATGATGA
This sequence comes from Psylliodes chrysocephalus, assembly GCA_927349885.1. NCBI lineage: Eukaryota > Metazoa > Arthropoda > Insecta > Coleoptera > Chrysomelidae > Psylliodes > Psylliodes chrysocephalus. Next base: position 14,258,756 of record OV651824.1, read on the forward strand.
ACATAAAATTCTTAGTTGCATGTCAAAAAATGCGCAATAACTACCTCTTAAAGCCCACCAAATTTAATTTGCATATCTCGACGGGATTCAAAGCAATAAGTAAATCATCAGTTTTTAAGAAATCGAAGCATTTTCAGACATACGTTTATATAGCAAATTGTCAATATTGTTTCATGCAGAATCACCCCCTGAAGTTTGTCGCACTTATTTACTAACACCTTGTATATTATTCTACATAAAGACAATCTAGCTTTTCAGTTGGAAGAAATATAACTAAAATCAGCAATTCTCCACTTTAACGCCCTGTACCTCGAAAACTAGTCATAGTATCGGATTTTAAATTATATCTCTTAAAACAGTGTTAAAATTATCATATACTGAGAAAACAGTTACATTTGACTTGGGAAATTTTATACTACCAGGTGTTCGTGGTGTTTTTGTACTTTTATTGAAATAAAATATCTTCCAACAAATAACCCGCCTTGTATATTTTGAAGCTTAGAGGTACACATATATTAGTGGTTTAACCTTTCGCAAAAATCAATTAATAAGTAGGTACAGGGTTTTGAATTAGTCCTTAAAAAAATAATTATATGTGTTTCCCACTACAAAACACTCTGTATAAGAAATGTGTACTGTGCAATATACCAAAATACCATATTGCGTATTACTTTTAGTTTTTACTCTGGGATTGATAATGAAGGACTGAAGAGTGGTCCAGGATGCAGGGAGGATATGCACTACTTGGGCCTTGTAGGTTATGACCATTCTCCAATAGGCTCCAGCTGTAACTTCTACCAAGCCATTTGCCATCAATGGTTGAATACTGAATAATAGTACGAAAAACCTGCACATAAAGAAAATATTATTTTTTTTTTGAACGCTAAAAGACATATAAAACTATGAAGGCAATTCAGGAAACCATATTTTGTTTTAATAAAAACTTATGTTAATCTTTTTTTTTTTATTGACAAAATTATTTAAAAGTATAATGCCACTATTACCCAAAAAATTACATTACTAGGTGAATATATACATTTTTATATAAATATTTGTTTTATTATTGGTAAATTTCTTACGGTACTGCCTCGGGGTACCACGAGTCGTTATAGGGCAGAATGCGACTAACATGCACAACTTCTTTTGCGCTATGTTACTTCTCCTTTTTTCGCATTTATAACATAAGGACCAAACCATTTTAATAACAGTTTTTCTGATCTCCCAACTTTTCTGACAGGGGTAAAAACTTTTACTTGGTCACCGGGTGCGAAAACTAGCTCCCTATGTCTTTTGTCGTATCGTTCCTTAGATTTTTCTTGTTTTCTTATTATGTTATCTACTGCTTGACTTCGCACGAGTAATGCTTTATCTTTAATTTGTTGAATGTCAGCATTGTTTACATCTTTCATCAGGCTGGCTTCAGTTGGCAAAACGGGCTCTCTTGCTATAACAACATAAATGGTGAAAATTTAGTAGTATCTTGTACTGAAGTATTATATGCAAACGTTACTAAAGGGAGATACTCATCCCAGTCAGTGTCTTGACTATTTACATACATTGAAAGCATATCAGCTAACGTTTTGTTAAGTCTTTCGGTTAAGCCATTCGTTGCAGGGTGGTAAGTGGTAGTGAACTGGCTTACTGTGCCCATAATTTTTTCAAGTTCCGTGACCATTTCCGACATGAATGTTTTACCTCTGTCACTTAGTAATTAACGAGGTGCTCCATGTCGGGTTATTAGGTTATTCAGAATAAATTTTGCAACTGGTCCAGCCTTGCCACTACTCAGGGCTTTTGTTTTGGCCCATCTAGTCGCATAATCAGTCGCCACTATAATAAAATTATTTCCAGTTCTACTCTTTCTAAAAGGGCCTAGAAGGTCGATGCCTACCCTATCAAATGGTAGTCCAACTTCTAAGGGTTGCAAAAATCCTACTGGTTTCTTTGTTTCCTGGCCTTTCCTTGCTTGGCAATCGCTGCACCCTTTCACATATCGTTCAACATCCTTCTGCAAATTTTTTCAAAAGTATCTGCTATGTACCTTTTCAAAAGTTTTAGCTATTCCCAAGTGTCCAGCAAGAGGCTCATTATGGTGAGAAAATAATATTTCTGCGACCAAATGCTTAGGGATTACCAGGAGATTATCCACACCTGTCGTACTACTATTGGCCTTATGTAACACTCGATTGATGATCCTAAAATTTTTTGCACGTCTAGCTACTCCTATTGGAACACTTGAGGGGTCTTGTAAAGCTTGAAAGATTAACTGTAAATCTGGATCTTTCTTTTGTTCCATTTCTAGGTCTTCGGGTACTATAAGGAAGGTTAGGACTTTATTTTCCTCCATTAAATCTAAAGGTTGATCAACAGGATTTCGGGACAAACAATCAGCATCACTATGTTTCTTGCCACTCTTGTGTACGACTTCATAGTCGAACTCTGAAAGTTTTAGGGCTTATCTAGCCAACCTTCCTGACGGGTCCATTAAAGACTTTAACCAGCATAAAGCGTGGTGATCGGTTACAATTTTCACTGGTTTTCCATGTATAAGATGCCTAAGTAAGGGACCAAATTGCTGCTATCGCTTCCAATTCTGTGATAGTATAATTTTGCTCACTTTTTGATAACCCTCGGCTGGTAAATGCTATGGGATGTTGTTCACCATCGTTTCCCTCTTGGAGTAAAATTCCTCCAATTGCAACTATACATACATCTACTCTTAGTTCGAACCCTATATTTAGGTTAAAATGTTGCAGCACTGGAGCTGAAGTTAGCTTATTTTTTAAGCAAATGAAAGCCTCTTCCTGTGCTTTTTCCCATATAAATCCATCTTTGCGGCTCGCTAGATGAAGAGGATGAGCTATCTTCGAGAAATTTTTTATAAATTTCCCATAAAAATTGCATAAACCCAAAAAGCTTTGAAGTTGTTTAGTCTTTTTAGGGGTAGGAAATTCCTGTATAGCCCTAAGCAAATCTTCATCTGGGGCAATCCCTTTGTCACTGACTTTATGTCCTAGAATTTTAACACTTTTTCTCATGTATCTGCATTTGCTAGGCTTTAAGGTTAGACCAGCTTCCCGAATCCTTTGGAAAACTCTAGATAACTTATCCAGGTGCTCTTCTTTGAATCTAGAGAAGATCACAATGTCATTTAAATATATGAGAATTTCGTTCCACTTCATTCCCCTAAAAACTTCATCTGCCAAATGCTGAAATGTAGCTGGGGCGTTACATCATCCAAAAGAAAGGACATTGAATTCATATGTGCCATAACCTTGGGCTATAAAAGCTGTATATGGTTTGGATTTTACTTCTATGGGCACTTGCCAATAACCGCTAAACATGTCTAGCGTGGAAAAATACCGAGCTGATGATTTCTTGGTCACTGAATTTAGTTTTCTGTAGTCGACGCAAAATCTACGTGAGCCATCTTATTTCTTAACCAAGACTACTGGGCTAGCCCATGGAGAATGACAGGGTCTTATAGTCTGATTTTCCAACATTTCCTTTATTTGCTGATCTATAATTTCCCTCTCCTTCTGAGATACCCTGTTTGGTCGACTTTTAATTGGGTTAGCTCCTTCTACCTCAATTGTGTGTGACGAAAGGGAGGTTCGCCCCATTTTTCTTGCAGATTTTGAAAAAACATCGTTATAATCCTCCAGTAGTGTCTCAAATCGTTTCCTGAATTCTTCATATCGAATATGACTTAAATCATAGTCAACAAGTGTAACTTCATCTTCGCTTGGAATCGTATATAAAATGAGGGATTCTTTTTCCTCAAAATTTATTGGAGAGTACCATCCAACTGCTGTTCCTTTGAATAGCTTTATATCTCTATTGTTAAAATTTGTTAAAACTAGTTTCAATTGTCTGTCAGAAACTGATGGCTTCATTAGGCTAATTACTCCTTTTTTCACCAAGAATTTTTCGTTCATCGTAACATCAAAATCATGAAAATTCACTTGCGTGCAAATTTTAATTTCGTTATTTGTCCATGGTTTTAATATAATATGGTAAACATATTTTAATTGGTGACTCCTTAACTGAAATATCAATATTTGTAAACGGGTTACTTTCCATAAAATCTTCTGAGCTTCATTCTTCCTCAGTTGCTGCCATACAAATATTTACCTCTTTTTCATTTAAATTATCATTTTCGGTTATTCTTCTGTCATCATCTCTAATAAACATTTTTATTTAATTTTCCTTAGAGTTATTTTCCATATTTACATTGTTTCCATTATGACTTTTGGTCCCTTCAGCTTCTTGATTATTCCAGGTATCTACTTTTATTTGTTGCTTGTGACTTTTTAGGCTTACTCCGTAGTCTCTCGCCTGAGCCTTTGCATTTGGCCCATTAAGTTTCCTGTCGCTTTTAATAAATTTATTTCGATCTTCCCGTATTCTTGCTGATAACTTTATGGTTTAAAGACATTCTGCTTTATATAACTGTCAATATTACACGGTTCTTGGACAGCAGATACCTGACAACTGGTGTACTCGTCTTGAGATGTGTCTTTCAAAATTGGCACCACTGCATGTAACCCTCTATTAAAAAGGTCAATTTGATTTTTTCGTAAATCAATGATGCCTTAAGAATTTCATACCTAAAATTAACGGTATTGGGAGTTTTTTTACCACTAATGCCTCACAGGAAGTTTTTAGTCCACTTAGGTCTAGGTTAATGATACTTTTTTATAAAATGGCTACTCTTATGTTCCCAACAGCTAATAAAGGCCGAATATCGTTTTTATTAATATAGTTTTAGTCCAATTAAATAACGAAAAAAAGCCCCTTCGAGCTTACATTAATTTGTAATTGGATGAAACAAAAAGGACCTTGTGTATTTTGATGTGATCTTTCCGAAAAAAGAAAAAAAAGATGTAGCAGTTTTTAAATTTTTTTTAAATTAGAAAAAACCGGGTTTTCCGGAATTTTCCATTGTAAAAATGCTAATTATCTGGGCAAGTATCATTCCGATAGTGAAAATAAATGCACCATTCGAAAGAGGAGGCAAAAATAGTTCGGAAATTCATTGCACAGGTAGTTTTAATGGCGAATTTCTCGCCGCCAGAAGTGCTTTTACCAAAAAGTCGTTTTTTCGTTTTTTTTTATCAGAACCATGGACATGAAATTTGCGATGAATGTGTGGCGAAATTATAAATGTTAGACATATGTGCCCATGAGAGAAGTTGCGTATTTTTTTGTTGGCTCTCAAATAAAATAAGTCCCGCGGTGACATCTGACATAATTTTTCGGGAATTCGCAGGAAACCAGAGGCGAAGTTTTTTTTAAATTTTTTCGGGGTTTTCTGAAAACATTTAATAAAATAAATATATTTGAAAAAACTAACTTCGCCATCTAAAAGAGCACAAAAAAATACACAAAAAGGTATACCTACTTTAAAAATGTTAGGAAATGAATCCTAAGCCTGAGTGTAAGTTCCAACTTGGTGATAAGCTTGCTTTTTGTTCGCTAATATCTGGTAATTCTATATTTTGCACAAAACTCAAGAAACGTCTTATAACAAGTCAGTAAAATACAATTTAATAAATTTTAAGCCTAATAAATTTAGATATGCAAGAAATTTAAAACTGGAAATCGCAAAAAAATCAAATTAGGACCGCGGTGCATTTTGCCCTTCCGCCATATGCCCAATTTTGGGATTTCTCTTGCCCCCTTCTGGGAATCACTAGTCACATCCCTTAAGTTCAAAACGAATTTTTGTTTTTTTAAATATCTTAATTTTTACCAATGTTATAAAGAATTTAGTGTTTGAACATTTAACAAATTCAATTTTTCGACCTTCGTCGCCTCAAAATACTAAACAAATTTCAATCGTCCATACCGTGAGAACGGTACATCGGATCAAAATTTCTCAAGAGACATAAAAATTAGCATTTTTCCTAAGCTTTCAAATGTCGTAAACTGCGTTTTAAAAATATTGATTTATTTCCGACATGCGCCTGCGCAAAATTGAAAAATTGACAAAATCCAAAATTTCGGCACTTTCGAAAAACTGCTACATTTTGTTTTGCCTTTTTTCGAAAAGATCACCTCAAAATACATAGAATCCATTTTGTTTCATCTAATTACAATTTAATGTAAGCTCAAAACCCGTAATTTAATTCGATTATTTACATGATCAGCTCTAATTATATTACTAGCTGATCTAGTATCTACAATGGCACTAATATTTTTTGCATTAACGTACATATTTACTGTAAGTACTACGCCCTTGTGATGTGGGAATCTAGCCCTTTCAGTGGATAAGACGAGACTCGAGCCTATTGGACTCGTCCTGTTCCCTTTGGGTTGTTGCTGTTGTTTTGGCTGACGCGATAGTAGCAAGAATTTGCATAGTGCCCTGGTTTGCTGCAAACATAACATTTCGGCCGCCCATCCAAAGTCCTAGTACCTGGTGTACGCTGGGGCGGCCGGTAACCTCCACGTCCCCTTTGTTGGAAGTTATTAGGCTGTACTACATTCCCTGGGGACTTATTGCTAAAAACGCGAGGGGGTAGAAAAGATTGTTGAGTTGGCCGATATTGTTGGCGGTAGGAGTTTTGATGTCTACTTCCCCTGAAATATCCACTTCCTCGCCTATATCCTTGCTAGTTAAAATTTGCATGGTTTGGGAAGCTACGGCGCTCGCTAACTGGATTCTCCTCGCTAGTAGTTGGAGTGTAAAGCGTCAGGTTTTTCATTCCGTCAATTGTGGATGATATTGGCTTGTAGCTGGCTGCATGGGCTTCAATGTCTTCTAGCCGGAAAACAATACTTTTAAATCTAGATAGGATCCCAAATAGCTTATTTTAAATCCATTATTCCAGCCATTCGCAATGGCCGTCCTTTCATATATATTTATAAAATTGTGAGCATTTCCCGTGCTGGGATTGAATGTAGGGGGTGGTATAAACTGCGGTTTTACTGCTTTCTTCTCTGCATCGAATGCTTCCGAAATAGTTACGTTGGCCATCGTTACTGGTGTCTGGGGTAGTGAAGTAACAAGCGTTGATGTTTTGGGAGTTGAGATTTCAGTAGGTATCAGTTGATTGTCTAACTCTTCTACTGTCTTTTTGGGATTAGACAGTTGCTGGGTGATACTTAAGCTTGTTAACGAGTCTTCTTTCTGAAGAGCAGTTAGATCGTCCTCCCAGAAGCTGCCGGTACCCTGTTCCTGCTCACCCGCAAGGGATATATTACTAAGGTCCCTGACAGGAGAACGTTCTAATTTTGAAGAACGAGCAAAAGGATTGTTGTCTTCTGTAGCTGAAGTGCTACTTCGTGCGCTTGGTTTAAATATGAGATTAAACTTTGTATCCGCTTTAACTTTATCACTTCGTAAAAATGGCTTATCGCCCGGCATTAATAACGCAGAGTTGTACGATATTTAAAAGTAAATATATACTTACTCACTTTAATAAAAAAATAATTGTATATTTATATAATGGAAGTCAAACAACAATAAACTATAAATTTTAAATGCAAGCAAATTAAACTTATTTCATATTTCTCAAAAATAACTCACACCTAATAAATAAACTATTGTTTTAATTAATTAAACCTTAAACTCTATATATATCCTAGGGCATTATACTTTTTTTTCTTTTATTATTATTATTATTATTATTATTATTATTATTATTATTATTATTATTATTATTATTATTATTATTATTATTATTATTATTATTATTATTATTATTATTATTATTATTATTATTATTATTATTATTATTATTATTATTATTATTATTATTATTATTATTATTATTATTATTATTATTATTATTATTATTATTATTATTATTATTATTATTATTATTATTATTATTATTATTATTATTATTATTATTATTATTATTATTATTATTATTATTATTATTATTATTATTATTATTATTATTATTATTATTATTATTATTATTATTATTATTATTATTATTATTATTATTATTATTATTATTATTATTATTATTATTATTATTATTATTATTATTATTATTATTATTATTATTATTATTATTATTATTATTATTATTATTATTATTATTATTATTATTATTATTATTATTATTATTATTATTATTATTATTATTATTATTATTATTATTATTATTATTATTATTATTATTATTATTATTATTATTATTATTATTAATTATTATTATTATTATTATTATTATTATTATTATTTTGCTCCTCTCTCACCTATGGATGCAATTTAAAAAATAACTACGCTGAAAAAACCTTTAATCCTAAGAATAATATTTCTACTCCCAAATATATTTTATTTATTTCGATGAAATTCATAGATAGTCATAAATAGTTTAAAAATTCATTTTTAAGGAAATCAAAATTAATTTTTATCATTTATTATCTCCATGGAAAACAGAATAATTAAAACCAATAAATCAAATACGTATCACATTCGCAGCCTATGTAACTAGGTCAAGTTTATTAACCTGGGTATAATGTTACATTGGAAATGAACTTTTGTCACCTTTTATCAAGTAATAAATTTGAACTAATTTGCAAAAACGTTTAATTAATAGATTATCAAATTAAATTCATATTTGTGGAAAATGTGATCGCCCCTTTTCTAGATATTACTATAATCACATCATCTTAACAAAAAAAATAAGAAAGAAAGAAAAAACTCATGCAGACCAGTTAAAGAAAAGAAAATAAAATAAAAAAAAAAAAAAAATTAGTAATGCCTATCTGAATTTAATATCTGAAACATTCAAGTAGTCAGTGGCGACAATTAATATATTTTCGGTTTATTAATTATATAAAAAATAACTACACAAAACGGGAAAACCTACACCTTCATTCACCACATGGTACGGGGTGTGCTATTAACCCCGTCATCATAGCCAGCCACTAACTACCAGAAAGGGTTGGAGGAGAACACAGAAAAATAAGAACACTTACAAAAAAACCAATTATATTTTCCACTATCAAAAATAAAAATATAATAAAATAAGGACAATCTACTCACATTCTTTTGAGGGCACCCTTTGTTCACTGATTAGACACAACCTAACTTTTTATCTAATTTCACTTAACCCCTAGGCCGACGCCCCAAGCCAGCATGACCCCGTATCCATTCTTCTTTCCCATTCCGCACGGTGTTTTCAATATTGACTAATTGTTTAGATAATAATAAACTGCTGATAATTAAAATATTTTGTTAGATGGATTTTATAATATACTGGGCGTCATTTAATTTATTTATTTAGATATTTATTAATTATTTAATTACGTAACAATATGCTTCCCTGACATCACAGTAGAAATAGTGAGATTTTGCAAAAACTACCGTCACATCTTTCTGAATCACTCTGTAATTAAAAATATTTTCAATTATACGTATGTAATAATATATTACTAAAACATATAATAAACGTGTGTATGCAATAAAAATACAGTCTAGCTCGTAAGTTGGAAAAAAGAAATTCCGAAAAACAGGGCAATTTTCAACTTTAACGTATATCGTACAAAAACTATAATTATCATAGTCTGACAACACTACTCTCTTCATTCATATGATTTTGGTGAGAGAGTGCTGTCCTACTCACATAGTTACAAGAATAAAGCCCTAGATACCCTATTGTAGAACTCATGAGAGCGTTCCTACACTCACCTATAGCACAAGTAGAAGTTGGAAAGGCTTTTGGTAGGTAGAGAGGGGGTAAACGTCAAACCACGTCGGTCGGCTTCGAGAATTTTGCAGTAATGTTTACCTGCCAGTGTCGTTTCATAGAATAAGTAATTTTAAATTGTTACCGGCGAAACCGGACAATCGCATGTATTTAGTGACTATAAATAATTATTAGACATGTATTATAATATTCAAATAATAATTTTATAAAATTTCAACAGCTATTCACAATTTATTAAACTATTAACTCGAAATTTTTATTAACATCTATAAAATAATTTTGTACGCCAATGTATCGCGTTCACTTCGGTTAGATTCGCCTAGTAACCAAAAGTGTAAATAGTCTCAACTAGTTTTCGAAATTAAAGTTGAAAATTGCCCCATTTTTCGAAATTTTTATTTCCAAACTTACGAGCTAGATTGAATTTCTGTTGTATAAATAGACGTTTACTTCATGTTGTTTACTACATGTTTTAGGAATACATACATACGTATAATTAAAAATATTTTTAGTTGATTCACAAATGTATGACGGTAGTTTTTCCAAAATCTGACTAATTTTACTGCGCCGTCAAGGAAGAATATTTTTAAAAAATACTACACAATATGGTATTTTGACAACAAATATTATACAATACATTTTCTATACAGGGTGTTATAATAGAAACAGATTACTCTGTATATTTTAAAATCTTATGGTTACATACCTATCTAATGTAATATTAACTTACTCAAAAGTCACTAAAGAAATGCAAGGTCGTCTTTTTAATAATTTCTAAACATAATTATTTTTTGGTGGTTGGCTAGATGGCTCATTCTGTATAAAAAGAAATTAATGAAATAATTTATCTATGGCGCAACTGTAGTCATTCAGTGTTTGCAAAAATATATTATTATTGTGAATTATTTGTGAAGCAATTATTTTAATTTAAACCATTAGCGGCTTGTATCTAAAATATTGTGGGTTTACAATGACAGAATATAGATATGTATTAGTACAGACGTAGGTAAAAACTTTCACTGAGTATTAAATCCTTTTCTTCTATCATAGGTTTTAATCTGTTAAGAAGCAATTTTTTATAGAGTTTCAAAATAACAGATATTAATTAGATTGGTCTGTAAGATGTAACTTCATGGAAAAGTTTACCTGGCTTAGGTATCATAACTTCTGCCACCTTCCGTATCTTCGGTACGTACTTTATACTAAAGGACGCATTAATAAGATTGGTCATTTTAAAAATAACTTTCTGTGGAAGCATTTTCAAAATTTCCCAATTAATGAGGTAAATCCATATGCTTTTTTCGGATTTACATTTGTTTGGATTTTCATAAAAAACTACTTTTGGAAAGGTAGGTTTAACGACTATGTCTTCTTGTGTTAGTTCCATCCAATCTTAAAGACCTTTACCATTATTATGTTGGAACGTACTCTCTAAATGTTCCACAAACCGGTTTTGTTTTTTGTAAATTGATTCGGGCCCAGCTTCCATCTCTATTTTTGATTTGTGGGTTATGTATAGTAGATCTTTTTAATCGTTTGGTAGTTTTTCAGAGTGAATAAACGGTACTTTTATAATTAGTTAATTCACTTAAATATTGGTCAATCGACTCATTTTTAATTCGCCGTATTTCACGTTTTAGGTATTGTGTTTCATTGTTTAAAGTTGTTTTATCATCTGGTCCTCTAGACTGTTGCCATTTCCATCTAATTTTCCTTTTTTCTGAGATAAGATTTCTGATTTTTTTTGGATAATTATTACCTTGCACTCTGCATTTATTCTCAGGAGTGCGTTCCCATGCTGCTTGTTGAATATTTTTGACAAAAAGTTTAGCTCCTTGGTCTAATTTTTCCTCAGTTCTTAATGGAATCGATAAAACACTAATTAGTTCTTCTAGGTTGATTTTGATGCTCTTCCAGTCTGTGCCTTTGTTAGGAGTGAAGATTCCATTCGCTCAAGAGGCCAAATACTTGGGAGTCATCTTTGACCACAGGTTAACATGGAATCAACACTTGCAAAAAGTCACCCAAAAGAGCACAACGTCCTTCAACTTATGTCGAAGGTTGTGTGGAAAAAAATGGGGATTACAACCAAAAATGTCCCTGTGGTTATATACCAGAGTCATAAGGCCGATGATAACCTACGGGTCGGTGGTATGGTGGCCAAAGACTAGGCAAGCTGGAGCCATTCGACAGCTCAATGGTATTCAAAGGCAAGCATGCCTGAGTACCACGGGAGCTATGAGAACGACTCCAACAGCAGCTATAGAAGTCATGCTAAACCTAACACCACTACATATATTCATTCAAGGCGAAGCCAGGTCTGTCACATACAGACTGCACAAAGGTTCATCGCCCATAAGCAGTTTGCATGGACGCGACTACAGCGAGCTATATAAAGAGTTGGAGAACGACCAAATAATGGGAATGCCTTCAGACGAAATGCTTCCAAAGTATAGCTTTCAAAAGCAATATAAAGTAAGTATACCAGACAGGGAAGCGTGGACGGGAGGACCTCCTATTCATGCAGATCTCACCTGGTATACAGACGGCTCCAAAACCCATGAAGGTTCAGGAGTAGGTATATATAGTACCAAGCCAAAGACAGGAATCTCACTGAGCTTAGGTAAACATGCGACAGTATTCCAGGTAGAAATAGCAGCAATACATCACTGCGCAAAAGAAGTATTAAGACAGAAGGTAAATGGAAAAACCATTGTCATATACTCAGACAGTCAAGCGACGTTAAAAGCACTCAGTTCCATGCAGGTACACTCAAAGCTTGTGTGGGACTGTTTGGAAGCCCTAACAGAGCTGGGTAGTCAAAACAGACTAACCTTAGCGTGGGTACCAGGCCACAGGGGACACAAAGGCAATGAAGAGGCTGATTTACTAGTCCGAGAAGGAGCATCAAATGCTCTTATTGGCCCAGAACCCTTCTGTGGTGTAACAAAAACAACTATCAGAACATGCACAAAGCAGTGGATGTTTAAAAAATCTCAGGAGTGGTGGGAAAACTCACCAGGACAGAGACAGGCCAAAAAGTTCTTAAAAGGACCATCGTCTAAACTCACCGAGCATCTACTAAGCCTTAATAGAAAAAATACTAGAATACTAGTAGGTCTATTAACAGGGCATTGTAGGCTTAACAAACATATGTTCAATATCGGTCTGACAGAAGAGGCCTTGTGCCGATTCTGTCAAGAAGAAGAGGAAACGGCAGAACACGTATTGTGCTACTGCGAAGGTCTAGTAAGACTGAGATTCCTTACACTTGGAGAAGAAAAACCAAGGGCAACTAGCTATACCAGAGAACTACTTTCTATGGAGTTTACTACAAAAGACCGCATTAGACAAGGTACTCTAAACAATGATTAAAGGATATCCACAATAGATCTGAAAAGGTCGAGGTGGGGGAGGCCACATGGCCCATAGTCCTAATTAAATCTAATCTAATCTGTGCCTTTGTTGACTAGTTTAGGTAAATTTTAATTTTTGATTACAGTATCATTCAATGTGAGAAATATGAGAGAATGATTTGAGTCCCATGATTCTTATATGTGCATAAAATTTGAGGCGATATTCTTGACTATGAAAAATCTATGAGATCGGAAATTTTGTTCAAAACTCTAGACCAGTATGTAGTCTATCCAGTTTGACATTTGTGTTGATCACATGATGCTAATAGTTCTTCCCCTTTGATTGTTGTCAGTCTAGATCCCCAGTGAGTATATTTTGCATTAAAGTCTTCTCCCACTATGAATCTGTATCCTTGGCTATCCAGAAATGTAATATATTGATGCATCTTTATAGCATGTCTTGGTAGGCTATATAAAGCTGTGATGAAAATTTCATAAGTTTTTCTTTTAATATTAACGCGATGAGTATTCAGTACGTGTAGACACGATTTTGTTGAGCTCCTACTTATTTTAAAATTTGATGGTATTTTGTAAAGAAATTCTGTTTAAATTGTGATCATACAAGTCAGAATAGTTTCTAGTCAAAGTGAAGAGTGCAGTTTCGGTTATAGATAAGTTATAAAGCTGGAATTTAAATAATTTATTGTTAATTAATGATATATTCACTTTCACAAAATATTAGCACCAAATAGTCCATAGGTCATGCCCACTAGAAGTCAAAGTAAGATGGATGAAGAGCTCTTGGAAGAAATGGCAGAAAAGGTATGTCAAAAATTTTTGAATCAAATCGAAGAGCAGTTTGATAAAAAGTTTGACTTATTCCAAAAAAAAATAACAAAAATATGTGATAAAGTTAAAGATTTGGAGACCTCAATTGAGTCTAACGAAAAATATATAAAAGCTTGGGATTTCAAATTTGATGATGTGCAGCAAAATATGAGAAAAAATTGTTTACGATTAGATGGTGTAAAAGAAACCGATAATGAAGATTTGGTAACCATGGTTACAAAACTATTCGGCACTCAATTGAAAATTCCATGTACAGAATTAGAAATAAATAATGTTTATAGAATGGGAAAAATCAATAATCAACCAAAACCGAGAACAATAATTGTGGATTTTGTAACAGAATTTAAAAAAAATCAAATTTTTAAAGCCAGAAAACAGTTAAAGAAAACAGGAAAATTTATAAATGAAGACTTAACTAGTACCGTCAAACGGGGTTAAGTGAATCATAGTGGGTAAAATGAATCACTGGACACTTTTTGGAAAATCGGCAATATTGTCATCGAAAGCTTTAAGTTTATTCCATGTTCCCATCAGAGTGTCGCTTCAGTGTACCTTTGGACGTAGTACCGAGTGTTTTGTTGCGTTTAAGTAGACTGGTAAGTTACACGAAAAGTTTATGGGATCAACGATTTTTTGTTTATTTATGAAATATTAAAAACGACAAAACGACACAGTGTAGAACTTATTGTTTTGAAATTTAATTTGTTTAAATAAAATAAATGTATTTATTAGGTAGTTAGCAATATAATATTAATATATTTCATGTCGTAATATTTGTAGTAAAGTTGTCACTTTTTTTTTTACTAAAAAAAAGCCAGTAAAAGGGGTAAAGTGAATCACTCATATTTTTGTAATATTTGGGTTGCATTGTATAAATTGTTTATTTTTATTCTGTCATATAATAAAATTGTGCTGTTTTTGTATTTTTATTAATATATTTTTTTAGTTTCAGGATGCCAAGGGTGTATAAAAAAAAGTTGGGACCACGAGGAAAATGTAATTATGATCCGGTGTTGTTGTCCTGGCATTGGCAGAGGTTCGACGCGTAATGTCTATAAGAGAAGCTTCAGAACAGTTTGGCGTTCCTTTTAGCACAATTCAAAGAAGGTATCATGGAAAAAACCCTTAAAATATGGTCGGCAGACTGCACTAACTGAAGCTCAGGAAACTAGACTAAAGAAAACCCTAGTAATTTGTGCCGAGTGGGGATTTCCGTTAAAATGTACGGACGTTAGGACAATTGTGCAACAATATTTAAACGAAATTGGAATGACAGAAAAAAGATTTAAAGAGAATATGCCAGGAGTCGACTGGTTTAAAATCTTTATGAGCAGACATAGAGACCTTACTTTTAAATTGGCAGAAAATATGAAGCGCGTTAGAGGAGCTTTAACTTATGACGTTTTTTTTTACTCTAAATTGATTCATTTTACCCATAGACATTTTAAAATGAGTTTTAATACAATTTAGATGCATGATTCACTTTACCCCAAAGTAGAGGGTAAAGTGAGTCACTCTTTAACAAAAAAATTTATATATTTCTGTTTTTTCAAAAAAACATGATTTATCATTAGAACCACTCGTAATGAGTGTCACAACCTTCAATATTTTTTGTATATTTTTAGTTTCCTTATCTTTGGAGAAAAGATAAAAAAACGTGTTTTTTTGATTCACTTAACCCCGTTTGACGGTATGCGATACAAGATATATATAGAAGCAAAAAAAAATATGGTTTACAACATGTATGGACAGTTAGTGGAAGAATATTTGCCAAACAAAATGATTCAGTAAAAATTATCAAGAATTTCGATGATATTAATTAACGCTATCCTAAGCCCATATACTACGAGTATGAACGAGGGAACAGTTTTTGCAGAGACCATAATTTTGCTAGGTATCTGTATCTGATAAGAGTTAAATACTTGTTTTTATTATATTTTGTTATTATTTTATTTGAAAATTTCAATTCCGCAGTATTAGAGTATAGGATTTCTAATTCGATGATTAATAGATGGCAGGATTAGATTCGATTTATGATTTAAAATTGGTATATATTTTTAATTTTTTCTTGAACTAATTATTTATTTGTTTTAAGCTCACAATTTTTATCTTTCGCATTGTTCAACTATTAATATTATAATTTTACTATTTCGTTATTATTTTATTTGAAAATGTCAATTCCGTGGTATTAGAGTGTAGGATTTCTAATTCGATTATTAATAGATGGCAGGATTAGATTCGATTTATGATTTAAAATTGGTACATTTTTTAATTTTTTCTTGAATTAATTATTCATTTGTTTTAAGCTCACAATTTTTATCTTTCGTATTGTTCAACTATTTAATAATAGAAAAGAAAAAAAAATAATAAAATTTATACTGTAGTTAATTTTGATCATTGATAATTTAAGAACAAATTTTTAAAAGTTTATATTCTAACAATTAGTTTATTTGTACTTTAAATAAACATCTATTTAATTTAAAATTCTAAATCACTTGTTATGTAGGTTCTCAACAATATAAGTATACATAGAAACTGGAACTAAAATTGTATTACCAGAACTCCAGATGATTAAATACAAAAACTTTAGATTTTTTTAACGGCACATTAGAAAATGAATATGATATTATTATGATTTCTGAAACATGGTTAGGAGAGGGTCTCTTGGATGGGGAATTGATAGATTTAAGTATTTTTAATATAATTAGAGTGGACAGGGACAAGGAAATGGTTCAAAAAGGAAAAAGTGGAGGTGTATTAATAGCGGCACATAAAAATTGGAAAATACTGAAAGTGGCTAAAATGAGTTCAATGTTTGAAGCAATAATATTGCAGATTAAAATAAATCGTACTGTTAACGTGACATTGGCTTGCGTTTATATTCCTCCAAAAAGTTCTTGTCAAGTATATGAATCTTGCTTTGGGTTTTTGCAAGACAATATAGATTGTGTAAATGAAACTTATATAATGGGTGACTTTAACTTGCCTAAAATAAAAGGTGCATCGCAATCAGTTAATGTGTCAAATGAAAGACTACTTGCTCTCAATGATTTTTTAAATTTTAATTCATTTAGATTATTTAATAATATTGTTAACTTTCAGGGAAAAACTTTGGATTTAATAATCTGCTCGGATGAAAATAATTGTAATATTTATAGAGCCGAATTTCCTCTTACAAAAGAAGATCTATATCATCCTTCATTGGAAATGTCTATTAATCCAGGTCAAAGATCTGTATCACGTAACTGTGAGATTGATGAAAACAAAAAATTTCAATATAATTTTAAAAAGGCAAATTTTATTCTTTTATACGAGTATATTAACGAAACTGATTGGGATGATGTTTGTGCAGAACGCAATGTTAATGATGCATTAAATAAATTTTATAGTACTTTAAACAATATTTATTTTCTAAGTGTGTACCAACATTCAGGCTACATAAACAGTATAATAAGTATCCAATATGGTATAATAGGGAAATTAAACAACTTATAAAGGAAAAAACCAAATTTAATCACATAAAACATATTTCTGATTTTCATAAACAGCAATACATGGACACAAGAAGAAAATTAAAATCACTAATTAGATCCGAGTATAAAAAATAGATTAAAAGTATACAGGAAGATTCGAAAGCAGACATAAATAATTTTTGGACTTATGTTAATAAAAAAAGAAGTGGGAGTGTGAACAGTGGCAATTTTATTTTTAATGATAAAGAAAATCTACCACAGCAAACTGCTAAGTTTTTTGCGGAATATTTTGCTACTACATATTCATCAAATCAGTCTACATATATTTTAAATGAACAAAACTCCAATCTTTGGAGAAATGATAGTTTTACACTAAACTTAATAAATGATGATGATTATCTAGCAGCTGTCAAAAAATTAAAACCAAAAAAGGCTGCAGGCACAGATGGTATACCACCATATATCTTAAAAGGTTGTCATGAGGCTTTAAAATTGCCACTGCTTCATATATTCAATCTTATTCTGAAATTTTCTACTTTCCCTGATCTGTGGAAAACGGCTATTTGTACACCAATACATAAATCAGGTAGTACAAGGAATATTGAAAATTATAGATCGGTTTCTGTTATGTGTGCTCCTTCTAAATTATTCGAGCAAATAATTTATAACAAATTATATAATTTCGTGACAAATAGCATTGCTGAGGAGCAGCATGGATTTGTGGCTGGTAGATCAATTAATTCTAATTTATTTATTTTTACAAATTATGCGAATAATACATTAGAAAAAAGACTTCAGCTCGATACAATTTTTACAGATTTTAGTAAGGCTTTTAATCGGGTAGATCATGATATTTTGTTAGAAAAGATCAGTCAATTTGGATTGGCAAGTAATGTATTAATGCTTATCAGGGATTACTTAAAAGATAGATACTTTCTGGTAAGACATAATGGTAATACTTCTAGCAGATTCCGTGCTGTTTCCGGAGTGCCGCAAGGTTCCAATTTAGGCCCATTATTGTTTCTGTTATTTGTCAATGATCTGCCAAAAGTGATTAAATACTTGAGATGCTTACTTTTTGCTGATGATTTTAAAATTTATAAACAAATTCAAACAGTACGCGATTGCGTTTCTTTGCAAAAAGATATAAATGCTATATACGAATGGAGTCAAAAATGTAAATTGGAATTTACCATCAGCAAATGTTATTATATGACTATTACCCGGCAAAAGCAATCGATTATATTTGACTATCAAATGGAAAGTGTGTCATTAAGAAAGTGCTTTCAAGTTAAAGATTTGGGGGTAACATTCAATTCTAAATTATTATTCTCTACGCATATTGAGAATACTTGTAAAGCAGCAAATCGTGCTCTGGGATTTTTAATGAGACAAACGCAGCCATTTTCTGATATTAATTTGTTAATAATTTTATATATTTCGTTAATCCGTTCAAAATTAGAGTTTGCTTCAATTATATGGCTTGGAGAATACCAAATCATTTTACAAGAATTAGAGAAAATACAAAATAAATTTTTAAGATATCTTTACTTTAAAAAGTTTCATATTAGACCTGATTACAATGTTGTTAGAACATCACAATTAAGAATAGATTTTAAAATACCTTCTCTTGAGACTAGACGCAAAATCACATGCACCTTATTTTTATATAAAATAATCAATAATCAAATATGTTCTTCAGATCTGTTAGCCCTAATACCATTTTATGTTCCATCACGTCCCATGCGTAACTCAAATATGTTTATTGTTCCTTTTGCCACGATTACATCCAGAGCTCCCCTCCTGATCATTCTTCGCTTAGCCAATGGTATAAATAATTTAGAAGATATAGACTGGTATGAGAAATATAATACATTTAAAAAAAATATTATTAAACAAATTACAAACATGTCCATTTAAGCAAATAATGTTATTTGATCTCATGGTGTTCTGGTATCAAAATTATGTAAATTGTGGTAGACACGTATGTTGTAATTATTTAATAGTAATTATCCTTGTAATTAGGCCAATAGGCCTGTTAGGATAAATAAATAAATAAATAAATATTAGCAGATGTAGCCCATATTTCTACTGTTTGATAGTGAAAAATGGATTCCTTAATTATAACTGCACTTTCGCCTTCTGCCGCATTGTCTGGATGGACTGTATGGTAATCTTTATATCCTCTAAATTTGATGAACAACTCTCTTGTGAAATGTGTCTCAGCAAACTGATTTAAAAGTGCCTATTAAACTCTAATGGCAATTTGTTAACCACAAGTAAATTTTAGCGATTTTTATCCCGTCCATACTCCACGTGATGTAGTTTTGAAACCCACTAATCATTCGCGTCATGGCTTGTAATGAGGAAACAAATCTACCCCTATGGAATTCACTGTACTTGTACTGATATTTAGTTGTGAAAAGAGAAAAATCTCTATCCAACCTATACCATTATCCATGTTAAAAATTTAAAATTTCAAAAGTAGTTTTTAAATTCTTTTATTCTTTGTTACAACCTGTATTTATATCTAAATTTCAAATCATCCAAAGTAATATTCTACCTAAGCTTAGCAAATAGGAAATCCGACAGATCAAATGTATATACAAACGACCAAATTTTCCTAATATATACGTTTGGTTAGCTCTCATTTAGATGCTGTCACATTTACCGTCCCAATTTAATAATATTGCATCTTATGTTCAGAAATGGATATCACTTCTTAAATGACAATGAATGTGTAGAAACATTAACAAATTTCAAATTACCAAATCTGTATTAAGTGGCGATTATTTTGTTTTATTGAATTTACTTTGCTACTTGTTGAAAATGTCTGGCATCAATAGAAAACTAATTAAAAACGTTAATTTTCAGTCACCTGTATCAACATATCCAATCAGCTCTGACTTACACTGATAAGTTCCCTAGGGGAGCTATCACTTAAGTCAATTTTGCACCAAACATACCATTATGTATGAACTATTACATCTATTTTTTCGACTAATAACTATTTTAATAATTATTTATTAAAAAAGTTTACAGTAGAGACAGTAATTCATGACTTTTGCCCTTTTTATCATTTCATTATCAATCAGTATTTAATACTGTAATGTGAGCCATTTCATTATTCAGTCATGCTCTAATCCTCCAAGTCCTTCTCTGTCTTATTTGGCCTTTGAGGTTCAACTTGTCCGATTATCATACATAATTAAACCCCTTAAGACCAAACATATGTGACAACTATGGCGGATGCGCTTTCGCGTACATTCCTGATAACGTGGTAATGTTTCTAGTACATTCCAAATATAACGAGATATTTCTAGTTTGGCGGAGGAGCATTGTGGAAGCCACCAGAATTTTAAATTTGTTTCTTCAGACATTTCCTCCTTAGAAAATAGAATTTCTTCAGAGGTTTCTTCTATAAAAAGTGATTTACTTCCTTAAAAAGTAAAGTTTCGTCTGACATTTTCTCCTTTGGAAAACAAAATCTATTCAATGAAAGATGAAATTTCTTCTGATATGTCTTCTCTAAAAAATGAAATGTCTACTGATGTGAAAAACAAGATGACTTTTGTAGGAGAGAAAATAAAAGAGATGGAAAAGAAGATAGAAGAACTGGAACATTCAGACCCGGCCAAGGACGGTGAAATAAAGTGTCATGAGTTGGAGTCGAAGTTAAAATTGGAAGAAGCTGTAAACTCTGCTTGTGTTAAAGCCCCAACCTTCGACGGAAAGATGTCATGGACCAACTACCTTAAACAGTTCGAGAGAGCTGCGAGAGCAAACGAATGGTCTGAGAGAGAAAAGGCAGTAAATCTCACAATCGCTCGAGGAGACGCTTTAGATGTTCTTCAGACTATACCTGTGGAAGAGACTGATGATTTTGAACAACTCAAAAAGAGATTAAACATGCGATATGGCCACGAACACTTGGAGCAGGTGTATCGATTACAGTTAAAAAATCGCAAACGGAAACATGACGAGAGCCTTCAAGAATTCGAATTAGATATTGCGAAGATGGTGCGATTTACCTACATATCAGCTACGGATTACATGATTGAATGTTTGGCTGTTCAAGCATTTGTAGATGGACTTCGTGACCATGAAATGCAAAGAACACTTCGCGTTTAGCACGTCACAAAACATTGGTCGATGTCTTGTCCGCTGATCTTGAATATGAAGCGGCCACGCTGGCTTCTGGTGGATACAGTGAAGTAAGGACTGTATAAGAAGAAGAACAGGGAAGTAAATTGGACCAATTGTTTCACATGATAAAAAACCTTATTGAGAAGCAACCGAAGGCTATTAGGTGCTAGAATTGCGGTGAAATAGAAAAAGTAAGCAATTCGCGCAAACGTCCAAAGAACACTACGAATCGAAAAACCGTGCCGGTGGCTGTACAGGAAGGAACGGTGTTTCCTGAAAGTAGAAAAACCTGTCATGGCGGAACCTTCGAAGCGCAATGAAGATGTTGGTTAAGGGCACTCTGATTGCAAAGGGGTTGGCCACATCTGTTAAAGAAGTTACAGTACGAAGAACGTCGGTTGTCAGCGATAAGTGGGCTTCAGTCAAACTTAGGTAAGAACAAGAGAACGATATCGTTTTAAAGAAGATACAAGAATGGAAAGAGGAGAATCGTCGACCTACTTGGCAAGAAGTATCGAAATTCTCTCCAGTAGGACTTCTTTATCCTAGAAGACGGCTTATTAAAGCGAGTACTTGAAAATGATGATGGTTCCGAGAACAGGGAACAGTTGGTCATTCCAAGGAGTAGAGTATCCGAAGTACTTCGTCAGTTACACATTAGTCCATCAGGAGGACATCTCGGTGTTAGGAAAACCCTTCAGAGAGTTCGGAAAAAGTTTTACTGGATGAACAGTTCCGATGATGTAGAGGACTGGTGTAAGAAATGTACCTCCTGTGCTATGAGTAATAGACCCCAACGAAAAAGGAAGGTTCCCATAAATCAATACAACGTTGGTAGCTTATTTAAGAGGATCGCCTTAGATATTGCTGGATCATTCCCTGCGACCGAGGATGGTAGTAAATACATTTTGGTGGTTATGGATTATTTTACAAAGTGGGTGGAAGTCTACGCCATTCCAAATCAAGAGGCCGCAACTGTTGCAGATGTGTTGATAAAAGCGTTTATTTGTCGTTTTGGAGTGCCCTTTGAAAATGTTTTTGGTTCAATTGAATTTTTCTCTATTAAAAATCTTTTTTTAAAAAACCTTCTTATAGCTTTTGAAGGAAATTAAATTCCCTACAAAAATGTTCTTATGGCCAAAGACGTGCAACTAATAGTTTCGAAGTTATAGCACATTAATGTTACCATTTTTAGAAGAATAAAAAAAGATAAATTTTTAGTAACTAAAATGACTTATTAATAATAATATGAATGTTATTATTGTATTAAAACGAGAAAATACTTAAATTAAAAATTTTATTACTCTAAAATGTATAAAATAATTAAATTTTTATGTAAAAATAATAAAATGTAATTTAAATGGAATTTAATGTCTATTTTTAAAAATGTTCATCTTTGACGCGCTATAACTCCGAAACTATTAGTTGCACGTCTTTGGCCATAAGAACATTTTTGTAGATAATTTAATTTCCTTCAAAAGCTATAAGAAGGTTTTTATTATTATGTTATTTAGGTGGCAAATGGAATTTTTAAAAGAGCTAAGCCGCTATTTGACTTAAAATTTTTCACCCATCGGCAATATTTTTTATTTTCTATAAAGTATAAGATTTTCTGGTATAACAACGAAAAAAAAAAATATTGCCTAAAAATGAAATACCCTAGTCCGTATCTCATCAAGAATAGAATCCATGATGTCATCTACCGTATAAGTAAGATTCCGAACGGTAAACCGAAGGTAGTGCACCAAAAGCGGCTAGCGCCATTTGAGGGTGACTATGACGAGGAAGAGGAAGTAAACCAGCTCCAAAAAACACTTGGCCTTGTTTTTGAAGAATTTATGGGTACATGGAGGTATCGGAAAAGCAAGACATAGTATTGTTTAAAATAAATAAGTGTTTAAATAAATAATTAATAAAGAAACTGTTGTTTAAAATAAAAAATAAAATAAAAGGTTTAATAATATAACATTTCTAAAAAGTCAAACTTCTGACGTTTTCAAACTAATTTAAATTTAACCACTTAATGTACACATTTTGAGTTTTTGGTAAAAAAAAGTTAAAAATTAGTGTTTATACTGATTAGATCACGGTCGCATCTGAAATAAAATGGTCGCCAGTGCCCCAGTCGAGCGCGTACAAAATTGCCAGTAAGACGCGCTCGTCACAGACACGGGCATGTACGTAAAGTGCTTAATTGCCTCGATTGAGTAAAATTATTAAACAAAATATTGATAATTTAAGAAAACAAATAACGTTAAATTTAAAAAAGTATTAAAAGTAATTTTAAAAAACCGACTTCAAAATCGTGCAGATGCCGTCACCACATCCTAACCAAAGTTTTTATGGGACCACCCTTGAAGTACCCCCTTACTAACAAAAAAGAAGCATAGAAATTGGACAAGATGGTAAAGAATTACCGCTAAACATACATTAAAAATGAAGAGTTTGAGGATTTTCTAATGGACCCAATTATTAGATTTTGGGCAAATTAATATGTGACCACCCCTGAAGTACCCCCTTTCTAACAAATATTAAAGAACTATCGCTGAGCATACATAAAAAAAATATTACGACGAATTGAGAATTTTTAAAGTCGGTTAAAATTATAAATGGAAACAATACAATTTTATGAAAGTAGAAAATGAGTTAGATGCAAATGAAAGTATTTAGGACCTAACTTTGATACTGAAACATTGGGCAGTAAATATGAGAAGAAAAAAATGATACCGACTCAAAGAATGTACATTCAACACTTTATGGTATGTAACTAGTAAGTTAGTTTTTATTAAATCAATGAGTTTAAATGTGCCAAACATATTTAGACCGAATGCCCCTGGGCTATTGATAAATAATAATATTTTTTTTTCAAATACTACTGCGTCGGGAAGTTACCAAGCAACGTGCTTTCGGTAAGTAAAAAAAATGGGTTATAATCAAAGAGGTTAGAAAGGGTAGAGGTAACATAGGAAGCATTTGTCGCTGCTCGAATTTTGCCAAAACCGAAAAACTGGGTGGAAGGAGTAGGGAGATGTTCTGGGCCGGACTTAAATATTTGTATTGTAGTACCTAATTTTGGTGGGTAACTAAAAGATGAAAAATTATGAGACGTTTTTTTGACTTTGTTAGCACGACATGTATGATGAGGGCAATAATACTTTATCAATATATAACTAGCTAAGGGCCGATTCCACCGTTGTAATAATTTAAACTTCATTTAATAATTTAAACTTCGTTTTTGTTAATATAAAAATGTCATTTTAAGCTTCGTTTAGTATTTTAAACTTCGTTTAACAAAACGGTGAAATCGACCCTAAGTAAAAGTTTATAAAATTATTGCAACAAAATAGCTGTTGAGACAAAAAGTTATCGAAACAGCCAAAGTACTTTTTGCTCGAATTACACACAAGATTTTTTCTACGATCACACCAAAATAAAATAAATAATTAAATTTTATTAGAAATGGGTTACCTTTTCATTCGTTATAATATTTTAAGTTTATTTGACATAGGCCCACTCTTCAAAAAGAAAAAAATGTTTTGGTACTTATATGCCGGTAATTATTTATGATTTAATTATTTACGGAAAATACCATTCAATGAATTAAAATATTAGGAAGTCAATTAATAGTTATTTATGTAACGAGTTACAAAATGCCTTATTTTGTGTAACGAGTAAATATTTGCGAAACGAGCAGACCGAGGTCCCGCAAAATGAACGAGTTACACAAAACGGCATTTCGTAACGTGTTTACACACAAGATTTTGTCTACTTTTGACTTGATTATTTATAAAATTGTGTTGAAAAATGATTTATCATCATTCTTCTGTAGGTACTTCCAATCAAATATTTTAGAAAATTGTTGTTATTTGATTGCCCTACGTTTTTTTTTTCAATAGTAATAATAAAAATAAGGGACATGTGTAGTGTTGCCGATCTAATTTTTGACATTACCCCCGAGAAATTTGATAAAAAAAAACATTTTTACCCATTATCCTTAAGGGAGTACGTCAAAATTTTACTCCCAACATTTCTGGGCAATTTCCAATAACGGTGTTATTTTAAAAATAAAACGCATTCTACAGCTTTTCTTTTTTGTTTTATTTTTTGTTAAACGTAATGTCATATTTTCAAATGTGAAATGTCACTATTCATTGCCTTTTTTTTCGATATTTCGATTTTTTATTTTGCAATTTTTAGATTTTTCGATTACTCGATTTTTCGATTTCTCGATTTCTCGATTTTTCAACTTAAAAACCAAAAAAAGGCAGTTTTATTTATTTTCATTTCGTAACTGGTGACATAATCAACTTTTCGTAATCAGTTGCATAATGTTCTACTTTATGCAACTTGGTTATTATAGAGCAGTGTTTCTCAAACTTTTTTGGCGACGGAACCTTTTTGAAAAGCGAAATATTTTACGGAGCCCTAAACACATAAAACACATAATTTAAAAAAATTATTTTAAATTTTTCTTTATTTTGACTCTCATTTTGACTTTCAATAGGTAAACATGATAAAAAATCGGCTTTATATTATGCTCCGATTTCACATATTCAATTATAATTGTAATTTGATAATATTACTGCCCATCTACGTAGTCTGTTCTATGAAAATTGGAGTATACATTTAGAGGGGGTAAAAATAGTTACCAGAGGTAACCCAGATAGCACAGGACGTCCCATGGTCCCTTGTTGGTCCGGTTGGTTCCGGACCTAAATAGTACGTCCGCTCGACTTCCGATTATCGTGAACACTAGGACGTCCTTTGACGAACGTCCTCTGGACGTCCTATTTTGGTCCCGTTTCGACAAAGCGTTTAGTTTTCGATCCGAGACCAGGACGTTAATGGGACGTCCGTGGGACGTCTTTGGGACTTTCTATATACTAGCATCGTTGATCTTTGAGTCGATAACTTGAAATTCATCGTTTTGTTTTTGCAAGAGTATGAGGACAGAAAACCTAACCTATCATTTATTTTCAAATGAACAACAACAGCTACAATTTTCGGCATTAAATAATTACCTTATATAAGTGAGTTATATTAACGAAGAAAAAAGAAGGTTATAATATAATGTTATTTGTTATTTTTGTTGTTGTTGGTGGTAAAGAGGTTATAAAGTGAAGTGAGTGCGTTTGCGTTTTGTGTTGAGGTGAGAATAAGTGATATGTATTGGTGGTAGCCTCTGGCGGAAAGAAAAGACCTTAATGGCGGAAAGTTGGAACAAAAATAGTTTTGACAAAATTATAAAACTCAGTTATGTCGACATAAGCTATAAGTAGGACCAAAGGTTTCATCTTACCAGCGCTGTGTGTTAAATTTAATTCATTCCTGTTTTTTTTTTGTTAACTGAAAACGTTTAACTCTAGCTAGCTTTTTCAGTATAAAAGTTGTTAAATAAATCCCTTTTATTGTTAACTTTTTGTTATTATTACCATTTATGGATTATGGTCCAATATCGACCCCCGAACGTCTGATTTACGTCCCTAGGACGTCCCGCAAAGGTCCCTAAGACGACCTTTTGGGATGACCCAGGGACGTCCCTAAAATGGACGTAAACGGGACATTAGGACGTCCGATTGACGCCCCGGTACCAAAAGAGGACGTCCCTCAGACGTCCTGTATGTCCCTGAAGGACGTCTTTTAGACGTCCATAAGACGTCAGTGTGTTATTTGGGAAGTGATCTGTAACTAGGATAAAGAAATGTCCATATAAATATTCCTTAAATTTATTTAAGTCAAAAATTATTGCAAGGACTTCGCTTTCAATTTGGGAATATTTTGTTCGAACTTTGATAAGGTACGCGAAGCAGAAACTATACATTTCTCAATATGTTTTTCAAAAACATGACATATCATGGCCCTTATTCCCACATTTGATGCATCTACGAATAATTTAATCGGCAACTGAGGCTGAAAATGCGCAAGAACATCATTTGTTGTTAATTTATTTTTGATTTATTCCAACGATTCCTTGCAAGAATTATCGCAAATCCATTTCACCAATAAAAAATAAAATAAAAAAAGTCCTTAAGCAAAATCATATCCTCCTTCCTCTTAGTGACTTAAAAAAATTACTTCTCAAAAAAATTAAAACCAGTTATGAAGTTTGAAACGAATAAATTGGCAATGATTTTGATATTTTTGTATTTGATTGTATGTTTCTCTTTTCACTTCCTAAAAAAAGATTCCCCATGAAATAAGAAATAGTAAACAGTTTACAATAATAACCTTTATTTGTTACTTATAACATGTACCAATGACCAAGTCCGATTCTGTTTATTTTCAAATCAACAAATATGGACGTAGACAGAATCCTTAAAAATTAAATATCTCATCGAAATATATGTAAGTTTCTTTTATCTCCGTCACATTTCGCGGGTTTATTATAAATAAAGCTTTTTACAACACATCTTGGCATTTTCAACGTTAATTTCCAATATTTAAGTCACTAAAATACCAAATTAATTCTCGTTGACACATTAAATTTGGATGGACAACGATCTGACGTGATGTTCTCAACTGTGATTGGTGGGTGTGAATAATTTCGAAATGGGATTATGCGCAGTGTCTTATGTTCCATCTAAGGTTTGTATAATCTAAGGTTATAATTAACTGAATAGTATTTAATTCATTATGTACAGTATAAAATTACAAGCAGTCAGTAAAATATTGTAAAAGACTCAGTACTTTTATAAAATATGATGAGTAAACATTGAATTTTGGAGCAGTAAAATTACTATTTGGCCTATATTTCTATGTTCACTTTTGTGATTATAATGGTCAGTAAAAATTAATGAAATGTCAGTATGAATTAGCCGGTAATAATTCTACAAATAGTCAGTAAGAATTAATAAATGACCAGTATGCAGTTATCAGTAATAATTTTGAAAATGTGCATTAAATAAGTACTATTATGTTTTTAGGTCAGTTAATAGGTTGCTTTGGGCTAGTATAATAAAATAGTAGTTGCTGTAATTCTTCGAGGATTTATTTAGCATAAACGTCTTAATTTATGCTGTAGTATTGTTATTTATTCTGGGCTGTAATTGTTTGTGTTTGTAAACGCGTTAACACACTTGGCGTGTTGTTATTAGTTTCTGAGAAGTAAGGTTAAGTGACTCGTGCTCTTAAGTTTATTTGTAACGGTACGATGCGGGAGGAAGATATTTTTTTCTTAACCATCCTCCCGAGTCCTACCGCTTGCCGAGTCCTACCGCTTGCCGAGTCCTACCGCTTTCCGAGTCCCTCACATGTTGCGTTTACACGTTTGAAATAATTGGGGTGGTACCTTTTAAAGTTGATTTTGTTTCTTACAATTTTATTTTCTAATTGTTGGGTTTATATAAAATGTTCATTGGAACCTCCAACCTTGAGGTGTTCAGTATTTTCCTTTTTTTTTTTCAGTAGGGTTAAAATATTCCATTCTTTCGATGCCCTTATGAGGATTGTTTTACCAAAACTCAATTCGAGATTCTTCTACTTTCTACAAATTTAGATTTTAAAATTGTTAGTAAGTGAATGAATCAAGAACTATACAAATATTGAACCTATAATGTGGCTCCTGTACGCTTTAGTTACCTCGAAATTTAGAAAAAAAATTGATTACACTAATAGTATGAGAGCTTACTGTTAATTTCGACTGTCATCTGATAACGAAATGAAATATGCTCTTAAGGCATGTAACAACATTGTACTTTACCAAATTGCACCTGTGCCAATCCCTATCCTGAGCAAAGTGGTTAAAAAAAATATTTTATATTCAAAAAATCACATAATACATGACAACGACGATTGTGTTTTCCCTAAAAATTACAATCCTAATTCATTGTGAAACTAGCTTTTAAACCTGAATTATTAATATTTTTACCTACCTTTTAAACCATGTTTATGTATGAAAGGAAGAAGGATGGCATTGTATAAATCATTTGCAGAGATAGTCAATAATAATTATAAACTCTTGTTAGACAATAATTTTAAACCATAATCATAGTAGTCTTTTTGTCGTTTCTATGGCAACCTGTAAAAATGAATCACAGCAATAGGCATACAAATAAATTTTTAAATCAGCAAACATTGATTCACATTTTTAATTATTTTTACCTACTAATCATGGATAGATATTTTTGTGCAATGTTAAGAGGAAGAAAATGTTTCTTTTAAACGATATATATCAAGATATATTTGAATGTTATTTTCTGGAAAACTTTAAGGGCAAACAAAATTAGCGCTATCATGCCTTATGTGATTTTTTTAATATAAAATAATTTTTTTAAGCCACTTTTCTTAGGATTGGGTTTGGCACAGGTGTCATTTGGTAAAGTA
This sequence comes from Psylliodes chrysocephalus, assembly GCA_927349885.1. NCBI lineage: Eukaryota > Metazoa > Arthropoda > Insecta > Coleoptera > Chrysomelidae > Psylliodes > Psylliodes chrysocephalus. Next base: position 14,288,576 of record OV651824.1, read on the forward strand.
CAATGTTTTTCCATGCTTTTGGGGTATATTTCATTTCGTTATCAGATGACGGTAAAAATTTGCAGTGGGCTCTTGGGCTATAAAAAGTACCCATTACATATTGTATACTTCTAAAAAAAAAAGATAAGAAAATTTTATCAAATTTACAATTTTATAGGCTATATAGTAATTTTTTCACAATTAAAGAATGGGTAATATCAATATTTACGTATTTTATCTTGTAACTAACTGAAATTCATTTATAAAGATTTTCCTTGCCCTAATTAATTAATTAATTTTACGATATAAAAATATTTCAGTCTTGTTAATATTCACATATTTTATGTAGTATAAGGTGTAAAGTACTGAAACTCTTGGCAAAACTGTAAGAAAATGATAAAATGTTAGGTTAGGAACATCAAAATATTAACTTTTCTTAGAAAATATTCTGTTGTCAGCATTTTTTTAGAAATTTATTCTATAGAATGGCTACTTTTTATTGTTTAAATTAATTTTTCAAATTCCGTCGTACCTAAAGCGTACCGGACTCTGTTTTTTACTTATAAGTATACCTATACCTTGCTTACAAAATTGAAAAACCGAAGATACTTTTTTTTTTTATTATTTATTTATTTCTATATCATTCTAAATCGAAACATAAACTAGCTTGCACACAGACATTATAATGCATCAGTGAGTTATCAATGTCTAATTTATTCTGTATTTATACTAAGTATTCATTTGAATAATTATTAAACTTTGTATTTATACTTGTAACTATTCCTATTTATTTATATTTTCTTGAATATATATATTATTATTATTATATCATCTTTCTGCATTTTTAACATAACCTATTTTTAACTGCTACGACAATAATAAGAAATATGTCCACTTTTCAATCAAATCAAAGATCGGTACGCGCATACGCAGCCAGTGAGGACTCGGCAAGCGGTAGGACTCGGGAGGATGGTTAAGAAAAAAATATCTGCATGTGGAAGATGTACCAGAATATGAAACAATTTCCGAAAGTGAAAGTGAAGAGGCGATCACAAAGAGAAGGAAAAAAATAGATAAGAAATGGAAAATGGAGAAAATGTTCAAAAATAAGGCCTCTGCAGTGGCTGTAGTTCAAAAGGACCACGTGTGGAGTTTTACTTATAAAAACGCCGACACAGAAGAAAATATAAGTGAAATTTTTCGATGTAACAAAGTTAAAAAAAAGAGGAGAGCAATGCGCTGCAGGTGTGTACCTACATTATCCCTCCATTACAAGTGTGAGGTACATTTAAACCAATCTCATCTGATTCACACATGTAATGTAATTGTTACAAGAGTCAAAAGTAAAATGTCCAATGAGGTAAAAGAGGAAATTAAGTCTCTATTTAACTTCGATTCAAAAATAAAACCAAAAAAGATTTTTGATATTTTAATGAAAAACAAATTACTTTACCAAGTAAGACTGAGCTTAATAATTATTTGTCTTCATTAAGAAAAATAAAATATGGATCCAATGTTATGAGTCTTGGTGAATTGAAAAACTTTTGTTTACAAAATTCAAAAGTTCCTGATGATGTGGATGCGGCGTTTGTTGTTTCCTACCAAGTGGTATATAAAGAACAGCCTTGCTTTCGATTATTTGTTTCTACTAAAAACTTATTAAAGTTGTCATGTGATGCTAACCACATACATGCTGATGCGACATACAAATTAGTTTGGCAAGGTTTTCCTGTATTATTATTAGGAACTACAGATCAGATCAAGTGTTTCATATTTTTGGGCTATCGGTTTGCATCAAAGAAGAAACTGAAGATTTTATGTTTTTGTTTAAAACAATTGCCCCCAAATACCTCATTTGTGATGCTGCTAAAAGTATCCAAAATGCCTTTATTAATAATGTATTTGGATACATGAAAAAATGCGTCCAAAAGAAAGCAGAACAGCAGGTGCATCCAAAGGAGAAACGAAATGATTTATTAAAAGATATTATAACAACCGGAATGTAAAGGACCATCGCTCGTCACCAAATGTAACAACCGGGAATCCTAAAGACCACCACTTGTCACTAAATGTAACAACCAACTAGCCTAAAGACCATTTGTAACTACCGATAGGTCTTTAGCTACTGTTGTTAATATAATAATAAGGGATAAGGGCAGCGCCGTCACCACCCAAAGGATCGTGGAGTCCTGAAGGTACATCCATTCAACAGTGGCAAATAAACAATAATAAAAAAATTTAATTAAGAGAACAAGAATTATCCCTCAATAGTATGGTCGAGCGGTTCTTGGCAACTAGTTTTAGACTCATTTAGTTCTAAGGGAATAGAAATGCCGAGGCTTCTTAAATTCTCGGAATATTTTACTGGTTTGGAAAGGGGGGAGGGATTAATAATAAGTATTAAAACATTAACAAATGTATATTTACAATAAGTACAAAATTTGACTAATAGTCTTAAGGCCGCCATTTCAGTGTATTTTACGTGGTCAAAACAGAGGTTTACGATTTTTTATTGAACTTATTTTTCACTGGATGGATTTTAGTGAAACTTTGGCAGCTTATAGAAAAATGTTTAATGATTGAAACGAGACATTTTCATTTGTCCTGATATTTATTAAATACTATTAAAAAATATAAAAAAAGTGATAGTCACAGATGTAGTTCAAAAAACTTTATAGCATTCTACATATTTTTTTTGAATATTCTTGCCAAATTTTAATACTCAATGTTGGGTACTTTTTAAGTTCTGTACAAAATACGATTTCATCTAAAATTGATAATTTCACTGCGTCCATGTTGCTGTTTAGTTCAGGACCTAAATTATAGATGTCCGATGGAGCAAAAGTAGTGAAAGCTTCGGCGCCGTGTTGCCATATTTTAAAATTGTCTTGAATTTAGACAATACTATATTATTATGGTTATTTACAATTTACACAAATATAAATTATATATATAGGGAGACTCATTTTTTAACGTTTTCTTATTAAGATGGATTTTTAATCAAATTTGGTGCTTTGTCTAAAATTAAATTCTAAATTAACCAATATTTAAAATAAATGTCTCTATACGAGGAAAAACAAAAATTTGTAAAAAAATTGGTTAAAGATATAATGTATGCTGAGTTTTTTTGTAAATAAAGTGTGAATTATCATGAGTGAAATATTCATCAATGCAATGAAGTGATGCTACTTTGAAGACCAGTAATGTAATAATATATTTATTAGGCTATCAGTGACACCCATATCTTTTTGCTCCAGTTCATGGTTTCAAAAAAAATAAGTTAAAATAACACTCATGACTCTTTCATTTACTCTTCAAAAATGTTTATGTAAACTATAAAAAAACACATCTTTTCTACAAATATTGAATCTAAAAAAAAAAACTTTATGAATTGAAAAAAAAATGCTACTATTATTTTTATTTAACGCTAAAAACACATTTAAATAATTTTATTTTCGTGCAAATATAAAAATATTGAAAGATGAAAAAATATTCAGGCAAATGATTTCAAATTCCCACTTGGTAATAGTAAGTTGAAAAATCATACAATAAAAATTAAAATTTCATATTTTTCTTTTTTAGATTTTGATACCTTTCGGACTACGCACTTCAGAAAATCCATACCGTGGTATTTTTCTAGAAAATTTAATTTCCTACAAATTGTTCTTTGACAATTTTTTTATAACTTCAACTGTTTTGTTGATAAGAACGAAAATATAACAATTTTTGAAAAAAATATACTACAAATTCTGACTAATCGCAATGGATTACCATGAAATCAAACGGAGCTATATTAATTTAAATTTTAAAAATCATGGTTTATGTTATTTAAATGGGAAATATACATCGATCGAAAGGAACCATTTAAAATCAAAATTACGGGCTCAAATTTTAAGGGAAGTTTTTTTCGACAAAAAGAACAAAATTTTCATGTGTGAGCGAAGCAAATAAAAATGTTCGTTTTAAATGGAGCACTCTAATATACATATATATGCCGACAATCTTTTAGGGTGGTAGGGGACGTTAAAATATACAATTTTTGTTCGATAAATGTATATCCGGAAACTCTTCGTTTCTAAGATAAAAGATATAAATAAAATTCAAATTTTAATGAATATCTCAAAACATTTTAATTAATTTCAATGAAATTTTTAAAGTTTGTTGTTATCTATTTTATTAAATTATCTTTTGGACCTTTTAGCGTGTATCCAGCGTTATTATATAATTTTATTAGATTTCTGCTGAAAAAAAAAATCACTATGTATATTTTTAAATTTTTATAATGGTTTTGATAAAACGTTATAAAATACAACTCTTTGTCTTTTAATTTTTTTTGTTGTATAGCGCCTTTCGTTTTGAGTTGTACTTTTAGTTGCTTCAGAGACGTGTATGCAAAAGTTTAGATATTATTTGTTTATCAGAAAGCGAAAAGAGATTCGCAAAAATATATAGAGACAATAAAGTTGTATTTATAGTTGCTTTATTCAAAACAAGTATCAACATTGTAAATATCTAATAGACGCTATAACTTTTGGTTAAAATTCCCTGTATTTCGGACATGTGTTTATTCAACAAAAATATTTACCCCTACCGCCCTTCGTACTTCCACATATTTTTTATCACCCTTTGCATCAACCTACCCTTATCTCAAAATTTTTAATGGTATCCTGCATTTATTGTAAAGTATTATGAAAGAACACACTTTTTTAAATACATCCATATTAAAAAATTAAAAAGAATACCTTTTAGAATATTTTAATTTAAAATTTTGGCAAAATATTTTATTTGCTAGGAAAAATCAAGGGAACTATGTATGAAAAGAATGTGAAATTTCTTGTCTCGATGCACTGCCTCACCCCCAAAAATTCAAGATTCCAATTTGAATTTTACCAAAAATAAAGCCATCCAAAATTTTCAGGGGAACTCGGTATAAAATTAAAATGATTTCGATGGATTTTTTTGATATTTTGATATTTTTTTATGTAATGAATTTAAATTATAGTTTAATAATAGTAATAGGTACTTACCACCCAAATTTAGTATACAAAAAACTACACAGGAAATGTAAAATTAACGAAAAATAATAAAAATATACTGGAAATATACTAAACACTCAAATTAAACTTACGAACACAAATCAAAAATACACATAACTAAAATAAATAAAACAAATAGCCCATATATATATACTTATTTATTTCAATCATTATTTGGAAATAGGGATAAATATACCTACTTATTTATAATAGATTTGGCATGGTCAGTGCTACTAACAAATTCTTATGATTATTATTTAATCGGATTATCCCAAGTACCTGCTGCGACCCTAATTAGACAGCTAAATATTTAATTCACCGTAAACGAGAAAAACCTCGCTAAAAAAATGGTAGACTGCCTAATAATACATTTCTATAAATATAAAACATAAAACAGAAGTATGTTGCGTTTATTATTTAGCTGGCCGATTTGGGAGGTTAAAGAGTGTAGCTACATCTAAGTAGGAAAGGATTAACTAAAATTCACATTTAAATCATTGAATCAAAAACCGGAAGTGCTGTGGCGTCCTTAAGAAAGAACGAATAAAATTACATTTAGGGAATAAAGCCCTATAACTATATAATAATATAAAATATGCATAAGATAAACATGATAATTCGGGACGAAAATGTAAAATTGGCATTTGTATGTAAATCAATTAATTACTATCAAACAAAACACTTTAAAAATAAGTTAAAAATATTTACCCATAATTCACAAATCGCTGCACAAATCGCTGCACAAAAACTTTACACATTACTTTGTTTTGGGACGAGTTCCAAAAAAACAAGAGCTTTCCGCCCTAGGAGCTTAGTCCGCTCTCGATTGGGAGTCTTTTTTTCTGTCTCCTTTCTATATAAACCAAAATTTACGTGATTGTTGTATTTTTAAAGGTGTCACGCTCAATGTAGCCATTGACTAGATTAGTAACCTGATTGTTTGTTTTAATTTAATACGTGTCTTCCTTTTTAATTTTCAACTTAAAAAATTAAAATACTTATTTATAATTTTTGGGAAATTCTTTATATTTTTCAAATAATAATATTAATAATAATAATGCCAATTATTACAATATTGACTTCTGATACTGAGCAAAAGTAAAGATGTTTTTAAGAAGGCGTCACATCTGTTTGTTGCAAAATGGGAAGGAGAACAAAAAAAAATTATGGAATATTTTCAACATGAATGGTTAAAAAGAAATTAAAACTGGTTTGAAGGTGTTTCAAAGCTAGTTCCGTCTACAAACAATGCTTTGGAATCTTTCAACAGAGTGATTAAAGATGACAACACTTTGCGGGAGAGATTGCCTTTATCTCGATTCGTAGTTGTTCTCAAGGAATACATAAATACCTGGTCTCTTCAGTATACTGCAAATGCAAAGACAGTGCATGAAGTTCCTACGCTAAACTTAAGTTTATGGACCAAAGCTTATCAATGGGCTACTAAAACAAAATATTGTCTGACATGTTAATTTCAAAGGATATGTTTATTTCATTCCTGCTGACCAAAGTATGCGAGTTTTCCCACTTTTAAAGAGTTTAAAACTGCCGCGTTCAGCATTTGGACTACTACTTTTCCGAATGATTCAAACAAATGCATTGAAGGCACTTGTAATTGCCCAGGATTTTTCAAAAATTAATTTGTAAGCATGTAATGGGTATTGCAATAAGGCTGAAATATGCAAACCCACCCGCTGAAGCCAAATCGGTTCCCATTGGAACTGGCGACGTGGCCGACCATCTAAAGCAGTGGTCGCCAACCTCTAAATGTGTTGAGCTACTTTGTTAATTTTGGAACAAACAGCGAGCTACCCACACGGAAGCCACGTAACGCAACGTAAATGAAATAATCCACAGTTAATTTATCATTATATGTATTTATTTTACTATTTAACTGGTAGTACATAATACATAGGTACTAATAATAAACTAATAACAAAATAACTAATATTACAAGTACGTACTTGTTCATAGCTACATTCCTACCTACCAAACGAAGGTGTGAAAAATAAACACAAACTTTTATCCAGCCACAACGGCATGTCACGTAAGATTTAAAAATAGTTAATAATAACAACAAAAAAGTAACGCACTATAATGAATATAAACATTGAAAAATAAAAAAGCACGTTCAATGAGAAGGCTGACACTCAGACTCATCGATAATTTTTTTAATGTTTGCAGTATAATTTGATACAGCCATTCGAATACAATTATCCAAATGTTTATCTGTAAGTCGATTACGATATTTGTTCTTAATAAACTTCATATTGGAAAAAGAAGATTCACACCAATAGGTTGAACTGAATAATGCTTTCACTTTCAAGGCAACACGGCATAGAACTGAATATTTGTCTTTACTTACAATAGGCCAGATACATTTGGTACTTGAGACTAACGATTTTAAGGCTAAATCATTTTGAAACTCAATTACTTCCATTTCTGTTGCAGCGATGTCTTCGCCAAAGTTCTGCATAACACAAGTTGCAAACTGTTGGATATCAATTTCCATAAAGGGTGCAACAACAAACTGCGCTGCTAAAGCCATTTCGTTGAAATCCTTAAAACGATTTTTGAAGTTATTCTTCAGGGTAGAAACTATTTCTACATGATATTGGCTGTCATAGGGTTCTAATGGATTTTGAGATATTTTTTCTGAAAGAATAGGAAAATGCTTGGCATCGCTGTTAATTAGGTTTTGTTCCCAATACTCCAGCTTTTTCGTCTCTAGTTCTTCGTCTCTCCCCTGAAGCTGCAAATTAAGTACGTTTAATTTCTCTGTATTGTCCATGAGAAAACCAAAATCTCTAAGCCAGAGTGAATTTTCTAGTTCCGGAGTCGGTTCATCGCGTTGTTTGAAAAATTGAACTATGCCAGATAGGACATCATTAAAACGTTTCAGCACCCGTCCTCTACTTAACCATCGGACTTCAGAGTGAAGAAGTAGGTCCCCGTATTGATAGTCAACTTCATCGGCCAAGCTTTTGAATAATGTTCTTTGTAACGCTTGAGCTCTAATCTTGTTCACAATTTTTACCACCAGTTTCATAACGTTGTTTAGTTTCAGGAAATTTCCACATAATGCTTACTGATGGATAATGCAGTGGTAACAGAGAAATTGCGAAAAAGTTTCATCTTTACGACATTTCGATATTGGAATTTTTTCGGAAGAAATAATATTTTTTAAATGAGAAAACAACTCCTGTCCAGTAGTGTGTCCTTTCAGTGGAATAAACTTCAAAAGATCTTCTTTGATCACTAAAAACCATCCTGACGAACACGGCCATCTGGGCAGTATCAACGATATCTGTTGATTCATCCAGTTGAAGTGAAAAATAAACAAAGTTATCTAAGTCAGTTCTTAACTGTAAAAAAATATCATTGCTCATTACTTCTACACGTCTCATCACTGTATTAGCAGAAAGTTGCATAGATTTTATAGCTGAAACTATCTCGTCTTTATTTCTAAAGTTGGCAAATAACGAATCAGGAGCTTCTAAAAACGCCAGTTTTATCATTTCCCCGTCTTCATAAGGTTTCTTTTTTTGTGCAATTATCTGGGACACACGGTACGATGTTTCAGTTGCAGCCTTATTTTTGTCGACTGTTCTTAAAAATATTGATTGTTGTCCAATTAACTGCTTTTTTAACTGTTTCAGTTTCTCCTTTCTGGCGGCAGAATATAGTGGGAATGATTTTTCAAAATTAGAATGTACAGTTTTATGAGGTCTCTCAATATTTCCTTTTTTAGCAACGGAGACCGAAGTATTACATAACAAACACACATTTTTATCTTTAACTTCTGTAAAAAAGTATTGTTCTTCTCATTCTGAATGAAAGTGGTATGTCTTTACCTTCTTACAACTGCTTGCCATAATATTATTTTTTGTTGTTCTCTACTAACCCAACCGCTGGACGTTGGTTACGCGTTCAGTTTTAAACTATGCGCAATGTCGCCGCGCCGTGCGTGTTTATCCCGTTCAAAGCAATCCTGATCGTTCTCGAACACTAACGCGCTGGTCCGGCTGGTCGGTTCTAGCCGATTCTAGCTTGATGGCGTCAGCGGCAGATCGCTCACCGCAACGTTGCCGCTGTTTATGTTTAATATTATGACAATTAGATTTTTTTGTGGAATTTTTGGAAGCTTCTCTGATTTTTGCAGTTTGTATTTTTTAAATTAAAATCGTTGTGAGAGCTACCAGAGTTGCTTCCGCGAGCTACCGGTAGGTCGCGATCGACAGGTTGGCGACCACTGATCTAAAGCAAGGCAGGCACTTCTTGTCCAATAGGGTAGGTATTTTACCTATATATGTAGTTAGTGCGTATTACTTATTATAATTATTTTCAATTATTACCACTATCTTTGTACTTCATCATGACATATCGGCATAGCGTTTTTTCTTTGTTAAGTTGCATTTTGTTTTAAATGTTTTATTAAGTTGTGTTTTGTTTTAAGTGGTTTTGTATTTTTATATGAAATAAATATGACCAACGATTTATTGTTTTACCGTCGCTTTTACCACCCTGAAAAAGAGGATAACTGCTATAGTAGGGAAATAGGAAAATAAAATGTCCTAGAAAATGTAAAATCGATAATAAAATAAAAAAAAAAACGTCGCTTTATTAATTTTATCGACTGTTGATTATTTTCATCGGCCATTTATTAATTTATCTGACCGTTTTTTTTTATATTACTGACCATTTATTATTTTCACCGACCATTTAATATTATAATGACCATTTATTATTTTGTCCGACCATTTATTGTCATGCTGACCAAGTGAAATAAAATAATGAAAAAGTGTACTTGCCATAAAATTTAAATAATGATCATTTAATTTGTGCCGATAAAAAATATTTCGAATTTTCGCTGTCCTTGGGATATTACTACTGAAAATACCTTCAAGAAAATATGCCCTTGATATTATTTAAAACATTGGTACGATATAATTGAAACTCCTTTTCACGAAAAACGATTCAATTTAAAATATATTATTAAAATTGAATGACAGACATGAAGTTAATGGCAATTCAATTAAGAAGCGTGCTACTACAAGAAAGGGACTCCTCGTGTGCTTTTTTCGAACAACTTAGAAGAAAATTAATTTGATACAGTCAATTTTAGGGCTTCAAGGTCTGTCGCTCGTTTATTTAGAAATATCAGGCATTTATTTAGGGGACGTTTTAATAAGTTTCACGGTCTTTTGCGGTGGGGACAATGACAACATTAAAATACACCAGTGTATATTTTATAGCTAGAATTTGCATGACACTCAGAGCCAAAGTTAAATAGTTAGCTTTAAAAATAAATAGTGACTATTAAAAAAACAAGATATAACATTAAAAAATAATTAGAAAAATACTGGATCGAAATACGTACCATAAGGTGTACCTGACATGACTGAAACGTTAAAATACACTGAGTTATGTATAATACTTCTGGTCAATAATTGACAAAGAACAAATCGCGGGCGACCTGGCAAAACCTCCTATCTAATAATTGACAAACTTTACAGGAAACACAAAAAACTTTGCTACGGCTCTTAAAAGAATATTTTGCTACTTTTTTTGTTTAAAAGTTCTTACATAAACACATAGGTCAGATAGAAAATATTGACATTGATAAAATAACTAAAAGGAGTTTTTCATCCCTTTTTTTTTTTCGGATAGGATAAATTGAAGTAAACAAAATAATTAGTATTAAAATAATTTCAAAATAGCTTTATTAAAATAAACGAATATTTTTAAATCCCATCTTTGCTTGGGATTATATAAAAAGAAAAAAAAACTGATAACCCAGGCAGCACACATTAGTATAACTAACGTATTTTATACGTAATGCTCGTTTAATTTTGGTATTGGTTGATTCCGTATACGTTTACAGTTTACGGTTATTATACATACCGTGTTTTAAACTATATATTATACGTTTTTTATATACATCCTATGGTATATAATTGTAAATTTTTCTACGTTTAAATATAGTTAACAATATATGACTATTTTTAGTTTGTGATGAACTATTTATATACAGTGGGCCTAAATATACGTTTAGGTTTATTTAAATTAAATTCGTATAAATTTACATTATATTACAATATGTTTTCATCGTTTATAATTCCCGTTTAAATTTCGTCTTGGTTGATTTTTTAAACGTTTACTATCTACCATTTTTATACTTAACGTTTTTTAACAGATAAATTAAACGCTTCTGTTTGTCGATACTAGTTAATATACCTATATTATTCTACGTTTAAATATAAGTCACCTTAAACGCATAATACCAGTTAACGATGAACTAGTAGACAGAAGTAAATAATATGTATATATTTAGGTTTATTTAAATTAAAAGCTTATAGATATATTTATTTACATTACATCCATATTTTTTTAATTATATTACCTGTTATATTTATGACAAATTCCCCATATACATGGAACTATTTTTAGATGGCGGATGGAGGATGACGTACTAGTGGTACGGTCTTTTCTCATTTCTACTCATGCGTATGTGTAGTATTATTGTTTAGTGTAGGGAATGGTTTGTGGGAGCAGGTTCATCGGTTCGTCCATTTTCATTTGTGTACACGTTCTGTTGCTTTGGCGTCCTGGCTTTTATGATATTGATTAAAAGCATAAGTAAGTTTCTATTATTGTTTTAATTTAGCTACTCCTTTAATAATTGTTGCATTTTACAACAACTACTGTTTTATAGATACGTACAGTGTGTTAAATGCTTATAGAAACTTCAAAACATAACCTTACTTTTGTTTCTTTTATTTTTATGCGTATTTTTTAGGTTACCTAGTTATTCCAAGCATACTTATTTTCCTTTTTTTTTTGTCAGTTGTTTTTTATTTAATAAAATGTCTAAAATAACCCTGTATCTGCGTCATCTACGTAGAAAAATAGCGCAAAATGTTCAAGATGCTTTAAAGTCAAATTATTTTTTTTTTTATTCCCAATGAAGATAACATTAATAAAGCTTCGGACATTAATATATCATCTGATTCTATTATTTATAATAATTTCCAAGAAAATAATACAAATTTAACTTCGGAGCTTTTAGAAAATATTTCACCTGAAATTGAGTTACATTTTGGTTATAGGAATGGTGGTGAACCAAGCGACTTAACCAACCGAACGATTAGGTGTGCCATGCAAGATTAGCTTAAGTTAGCTAAGGCCCGTCTAGGACACAACACATCCAAAGTGTTAATAAGATTTTTATTTTCATATATATTTTTTGTTAGTTAAAGAAAAGTTTCGTTTAGTTTGTTATTCAGTATTTTAGTGTTTATTTTTTTGTATTTATTTATTTTTTAGTATTTTATTGTTTATTTTTTTTTTTTAATTAAATATTGTTCTGTACATATAACAAGTGATCAAAAAATTTTTCTAAATATTTAGGCCAATTACAACCAAAATAGAAACACGAGTAATGCCTATTTCTGGTGTATACACACCTGCTATGGATAAAATCCAAACTATCATTTAAGAAATATTAACATTTTTCCATGGCCTCTTTTAGAAATTTTGTTTTGATAACTTTATTTAATTTGTGTTTGAAAAACATTTAAAACAATATCAGGTAGACGCATTTTACATATTAATAAAAATCATACAAATATATCTAATATAGACGTATAGTAAAACAGGATAATTAAAGGTAGATAAAGTGGTAATGTTAGACGTATAAAAAATTAAAAAAAATATACTTTTATAGGGCGGACATTTTCACATATATATTGGGTAGCATATCAACAGTATCCATACGTATATTGTAGTACATAAATAAACGTATTTTATACCAAAGTGAATTCGTATAAATATACTACAACTATAAATCTAATATAGACGTATAGTAAAAACGTTTAATTTTAGGTGGATAAATTCTTAGTAGTCGACGTTTATAAGGCGGACATTTTCACGAATATATTTGGTAGTACATCAACCGTATTCATACGTATGGTAGTACCTTAGATTATTTATCTAAGGGTAGTACCTAAAAAAATACGTAATTTATACCAAAGTGTGCTGCCTGAAAATATTAGAGAAATCAAAAAGTTGTTTTAAGTTTAAGTACTACAACAATAGTAATTAATGTTAGAAACTAATCAAAAAGCAGATTGTCGTAAAACGAATGCGTATCTTTTGGTTACACTGATTTAAGATCCTGAAGGTGGTTCCATTTTTCTCTTTTAATTTTACATTGGCTTTTTAAAAGTTATGGGTAGTCATTTATTGGGTTTTAAATCTTTGGTCTAACAGACAGAGCAATATAGTCACTATAGTCTAACTTCACCTGAATTTTCCCGTTGGGGATGTACTTCATACATTTAATATCATTGACAACGGGATCATCGGTCTTTTTACCTGGGCGTATCGAAGAATATCGATGAAACTTGGAATCAGAAAAGTTTTTGAAAAAGTTGTAGTCTAAAATTTGTACATCATAGGGTTTAGGATTTAATCTTGATTCTTTAGTAACGGAAGCGTTACCACTTGGTACATGTATTTCGCGATGACGTAGTTTTCTCTCTATTAGCCGAGTCACACTCCATTTGAGTGTGACCCGACTCTAAATACTTCTGGTATACAAATATTTGGTATTTGATGGAAAAGTTTACAATAGCATTGGACAAAATATTGTTTCTATTCTGAAAGCCACAACCATCAGAATAGATAATAATGGGCAACTTGTCAGGGGTCAAACAATTTTTCTCCAAGAAGTCTATTATGCAAAAAGTAAACGTAGAAGCTTGTAGCTGATTGTTTTGGTCCTCGGAAAACCAGTAGCAAGTTACATCATGAGTGGCCAAATTGTATAAAGTAAAATTGTGACAACACAGTTTTGTTTTAAAATAAATTTTTCCAGCTGGCAAAAATGACGCTAGTTTGACTGCCTGTAAGTCCATTGTTAATGCCACAATTTTCCTCTTCTCAGCTAACTCTTTGTCGGTTGTCTTTGCCTTCCTAGCCTTTCCTTTATTGGCTACATGAATTTTCCACTTCTTTTTAGTTTCATTTTTATATTTATACGAAAAGCATGTGTTTTTTTTTCTTGAAAGACTTTGTTAAATATATTTCTACTCATTGCAATATTCTTGATAAACTTTGTACAAATCAATTAGCGTTTGAAAAGAAGTCTCTAAGTATAACTTTAATGTATCCTTGCGGCAGTAATGTGCGGGTAATTTTGGCAATTGTTTTAAGAAATGATTTAGATGTTGATACCCTTCGACGAAACGAGTTTTGACGTAGTTTTTTACATGAGATTTTGCTGCTATACCGTAAGAGCTTTTATTCACCTATTCTTGCACAGTTTTGTAGCCAATATTCAGCGTATTAACAAACATCGTGCGGCACACTTGAAGTTTTTCTTCTCCGTTATTCAAAAAGTAAACAAAAGTCCCCTGTTTTCTAAAAGTTTCACTTGACGTCCTTGCAACGTTGTTTTTTAATACGTAAGCAGAAACAAAAGTTTTTCGTTTCTCCCAATTACTTTCTTTCCAAAATTTCTTAAAAATCTTTTGTCTGCATTCCTCACTAAATTGTGAACAAAATCTTTTCTTATAATTTTTGCATACTGGTGAATTACAGACTGGCTTTAGCGATCTTGCCAAGCGTTGGCAGTTTTGCTTAATTTTACCTTCTTCTTTTTTATACCCCAAGTCAGAGCTGTTCCAAGTACAAGAAAAAAGTACTTAAGTACAGAGTACAAGTACTCTTCCCAAAAAGTACTCGAGTACCAAGTACATAACGTAAAAAATGCACACTCAATGAGTACTCGAGTACTTTTGTAAGTACAGAGTAGCAAGTACATTAATAATTAATTTTTTATTGTATAATCTTATGGCTTTTGTATACTATATGTATATACTAGTATAGGTTTAAATATATTAGATATCCACAGTCGGGCAACTAAATACTAAGTACTACAGAAAATTTTGTGTTGTATTTAGTTGACTAACTCTGGATATGAGCACACTAAAACAATAAAATCTATACCTTTCTAGGAACTAATTTTATTTGCCTTTAATACTACAAGTTTTTCAAAATTTGCATCAGTAAGAGCATAGCTACGAGGGTCGTTTAAGACTGTTGCAAATGAAAAAAGTCGCTCCACTGCAACAGAAGATGGTAAACATGTATTATACCGTATAAAAACTTTTTTTATTGTTGGGTAGTCATCCAGCATGGACAGATCGGTTCTCTTATCCTCAAGATATTGTAATAGCTCCAACTCAACTTTTGATCTTCTTTTATCGTGTTTGTTTACTTTCTTAGATTTCTTAGCTTCTGATGTTTCGATTTCGTCAAAATAAAAAAAAAACGTCATATTCGTTTTCAGCATCGTGTTCATTACTATCATTGCTGCCATTGTCATTACCAACATTTTCAGAATCTAACAGCCGTTCAACACATGAAATAAATGTTTGTTTTACACTGTTCAGTGAGATTACTGTCTGGGACTGTAGCTCACTTTTTAGGGTGTTGAACCACGGCTATTAGTGCCTCTTCACATTCTATATGAAAAACAGAGGAAAACCGTTTAAACAGTGCCTCAAGACATGCGTCCAAAATCAAATTTGCACTGTAATGTCTAGGGCCCTGGAAATCAACTTTCATATTCTTCCATTTGTTGGCTAATGAAGTCAATGTTGGAAGTAGATAACCAAAGTAAGTATTAGTTTTACCCTGTAGTATGTCCAAAGCTTGACAATAATCTTCCAAATACTGGATTTCAGTTTCTTTAAAATAGAGGAGGCCCAGCATTTGATGTAAAGTAGCCAGTTTTGGTCTAGTATCTTTATGCAAAATTCGAGATATGCAGTCGAAATGGGAATCTGTCTCAAGTCAAATGGACCACCCGGTATATTGCTTTTTATTCAGTTTTATTTAGATTTATTCCTCCCTTCAAAAACCAACATTTCTTATATGTTTAACAGTGTTTGAGTTTCAAAGATAAAAATACTGCTAATACCTAACCTACAAAGATAGATTAAAACAGATTATTTTTCGGCATAAACCCAAACCAATCTGTGTATAATATAATGATTAAAACCTTTACAGCCTTCTGTAGATAGAGGTATTTTTTAGACACAAAGTACGTAAATACGTAATCACTTACCTTTACAAATAATTGAGTTTCATAAATTTACACGACAAAGATTGAATAATTTATACGATAAAGTTCACTAACTTAACTTCGGCTGATTGGCACTTTTAAAACACTACCGTCTCCGGCTACCGACAAATCGAATCAAACATTGCACGTGGCAGTTGGAACAGACAGACTGAGATTGAGACAAGTCTAAACAAATATGAACTGCGCAATATTTGTATTTGTGTGAAGTACTTAAGTACATTCAAAAGTACTTAAGTACATTCAAAAGTACTTAAAGTACTTATTTGTCTGAAGTACTTAAGTACATTCAAAAGTACTTACAGTACTCTAAAATGTACTTGAGTACAAACGTTCTCAATACAGTGAAAGTACAAGTACAAATACATACCTAATGTACTCTGGACTGAGTACCAAGTACACTAAATGTACTTAGAGTACAGCTATCGAGTACTTGTACTTGAATACCGCACAGCTCTGCCCCAAGTATGCTTTTCCTTCCAGCCGCAGTTTTTTATTTTTAATTCGAGTCCAATTCTTTTCGTCTGCCTTTTTCTTTCTTTTTCTTCCTATATTAACATTTTCGTCTTCAATGAATAGGTTCTCTAATGTATCTGTCACATCGTTTTCGCTTTCTGTATCTGACTTACTGTTTGATGGTTGTTTATAAGAAGTGTCACTATTGTTTCCATTTTCTTCGTCACTTGGCTACTAAAGATTTGGGTTCTAAAGTATATGAAATGTTTAATATTTCTAATTGGGTGTGATTTATATTAGGATTATCGTCGTTTATTATATCTAAACAGTCTTTAAAAGAATCCCTGTCCAACTCACTTGTGTTGATTTCAGTGACTATGCAGTATTCAATATCATTTAGATTATTAACATCCATCACAATATGTCTTTTAAATTATCACATTTTAAATTGTTCGTTAGGTTTGTATTACTCAGTAGACGGTCTTCAAACACTAAAGACCTAGTTGTGTCTGTAATAAATATTCATCTGCAGTGATTACAGGTATATTGTTAATATAAAATTGGTCGATATCTCTTGTTTGCTGTTCCATGGAAAAGTTTCCATTAGAAGGAGAATTATTATTTTTAGTTGAATTCAGCATGTCAATAATTTTTTTCCCTCTGGAAGACATGATGTAATGTGATCTTATTATTTTATCAATTTTTATAGTGTTTTAAGCTCTACGATTTTAGGGAGTGGGTTAGGTTATTAAACAACTCATATGACTTTGAAAGAGAATATTGGACGCCACTATATTTAAAACTTTCTAAACTTGACAATCGATCAGTGATGAAAATATAGAAAATCACTGATCTTTATGATACTATAATTAAATAAGGTAGCGACAAATTCTAATTCACAGAGATTAGAATTTAATAGAAAAAGAAAAAGTCTTATTTAACATATATAAATATAGTAAAGCATATTATCTATTTCAAACAAAATAATATAGGAAATTATATAAAACATATGATTTCTTGTGATTTTCAATGTGTTTTCATGTTGAAGTTATGTTTCAAATTTGACATTTTAAATTCAAATCTTGTACTAAATATATATTTTCAACAAAATATCGGTAGGAAACTTACCTTTTTAAAATCAGATGATCAATAAAAATATTTAAGATAACAAGTACATCGGATGTCCCAGATAATAGATAATTAAAATTCTATAATCAAGTTGCTTGTCGACAGATAAAATGAAAATGACAATCCAAGTTTTGACACTATACATAAACGACAAATGACGTTTGTGTAGAGATGTTGGTTTCAAAATAACAAAAACGGGTCTGGGTCTGGGTCAAATAACGAAAACGGTTTTAACTGTTACAATGATTCAAAATCTCCTATACGACTTTTTTATGCGGCTGCAAAATCTGCTATCTGAAATAAAAACGAAACGTAAGTTAAAATAGATCTACAATCCTGTTTGAAATATATATATAATTAAATAAAAATAATCTATATCTAATAAAACATGCATTTGTCAAAAAATATTAAATAAAACTTACCGTTTTCTACATAAAAATAATAAAAACAAAGCACGTGTAGCCGTCTTGACATGCATCGTGTGACTGAGTATTGACGAAGTAAAGGTTTGCATGCCGCGACAGGTTGGATTTCTAATGGGAGAATTTGAAATAACAGAATTTAACGATTTTGCGATAATTTGAGCTATAGGATAATTTTACTTAACATGCGCATGGCCTAGTAGAATGCAAAAACAGTAATAACTCATTTTCAGTAAAAATTGCAGATAGGAGTTTTTGCCAGGTCGCCCGCTAAATTATACAAAAAAATTACTCTACTCACATAGATTGCGATTATCCCGCCTATACAGATCCACATTAAAAAATTTTCATTCCAATATATTTTTTTTTGTTATTTTACATTGCACCTAGCTGTATTTCAGCCAACCAGCAATTTGTCTTTATTATAAACTTAGGAGCTTAAAACTAAGAGTTCACCCAATGGTACCTTCTTCTTTCTATTCTGATGGACTTTACTCTGCACACGCGTACTGTGCTCTGCCTTAACATCACTAATTCAAATGGTTTGGTCCTTCCGAGCCTTTTCTACGTAATGTTTGCGACACCTCTCATGCAATATAAAACCTGGTTCTAAAGAACTGAAAAAATCATCCCCCTTTCTTTGCTGACCGTAAGCAGACCTTTCAATCCTGTCAGTCTAATTAGGGTAAGTTCACCCTCTGCAAGTGTCTGATGACATAATAAACACAGGCCAGCCACAGCAACCTGGAAACAAAAAAATTATAGCACTGTGATAGAATTTTCTTAATTTAGGAACGTACTTACTCAATAAATTGCTGAAGAAGTCCGAAAAGCCAGGTGAACACAAAGCTTGTTGAACACGGTTAATAAAAATCTATGCCGATGAACACTATCAAGTGATTTAATTTGTAATAATATGACCGTTTGAAGTTTAAACTTGTCGGATAGCGAACGCCGAGAACATGGCTATCCTTGATGCGACGTGCGGCTAATTTTGCGGTAATTCTATATTTTGCACAAAACTCAAGAAACGTCTTATAACAAATCAGTAAAATTTAGTAAGATTTATAATTGAAATTTGAGTTATAAGATTAATATCCTACTCCATGGTAGTCCAGTAAATGGTTGGATGCAGTGTCCTGTACCTTTTGACTGGGAAATTCTACAAAGAAAAACAGATTGTTGTGAAATAGACGATTCCCACACAGCAAGTGTAAGTGTAAAACTATTTTTCATTTAAATACATACCTGGTAACAAATTAGGATCAAAATTGGAAGTGTATAACACTAGCATTATACAAAGCATGTGTATCGATTTTTCCATTTTGTAAATGATTCAGATCAAAGTAGATACCGTGACTAGTGTAGTAACGGAATCTGCAATCATTACGAATCGATTACAGATTTTTAGTTTTAGGTACTGTACAAAGTAATTTAAGTTTATAGTTTTCCACCCAAGAAAGGAATAAATTTCATTATTGCCTAATAGGTGGCGTTAGACGCACCCTAGTATTTGTTTTAAATGTTATTCTTGGGAAGAAAATTTGTTTTTTTTGCAAGAAACTTTGATCAAGGTTTTTCTTTTCTTTTAAAAAAAGATCCTAATAATTTGGTCTGTTGAAAGGTTATTTGTGTTGTTCGTTTGATTTATGATTATTTTTATATACAGGGCTATTTCCATAATTTTTAATAAAGTCTTGTCAATTGTAACATGTCTTTATTGTTAATATTTTAAATTGAATGATATTGTTACGCAGGTTTTTGGTATCGCAATTTATTTGAACTAAACTTTTACAACAACTATTCAACTGATAACATTAACATGTCACGTCTATCATAAAACTGCCTCTCTGACGTCAGGTCGTCGACTTATATAGCTTTGTCTTCACCTTCTAGAACAATCCGGATTTTTCTTTGACAAGGAATGACATTTCGAGACATTTCTGGATTATTCTATCTTCTTTATTTACTCGTTCCTTTACTTATGACGACCGCAGCACGCTACAGGGTGCTGCGTAACATTATGTTAGGAGGTTCTAGAGATAAACAAAATACAGGTAACATAAAAGATTAAAATTTATTTAAATATATAAAAATAGAACCCATTCCCTGAGAGCAGAGTCCAATCTACATTTAAAGAAAATAATATCGGGACGGTGGTGTATATCGGGACGGTGGTGTATCGGTCTATCGCGCTTATATTCATTTATAGGCAAGTTTATGAGTCTGAGACTGCTGGGTTTCGAATCCCAGACCGGACCATGTGGATTTTTAATTAAATTGCATGGTTCGGTTTAGGATTTGATGTGTGGCGTATTAATAGAAATTAAATTTCTGTCGATATGACATGCAGATTAAAAAAATTCGCCATACATTACCGTCTCGATGATGGTGGGTGAGGTTTTCCGGGTTTTCCTCACCTGTAAGTCAAATGGCACCATCAATCATCTTTAAGTCGCCCCGGAGCGCCACGGCAAATAATAATAATAGCCGTCCCTTCCCCTACACAAGTCGTTCAGTCGACTTCAGGGGTTGAAATTCACTCGTAAGGGGGTGAATTAGGGAGAGTATTATTATTATTATTATTATTATTATTATAATACACACAAGGTGTAATGAAAAAGGTAAGCATTGAAAGGAAATATTATAAAATAATATAAATAAATAAATATTTAATTGTGGATTTCTGTAAATTGTGTGTAACAGCACCACGCGTGTCCATTCTTTGAAACTAAAACAGAGTTTTCCCGTACTGAATTACATTCAGCTAAATAGCTCGACGTTACGGAAAAGAGTTTATTTATAGAACCTGGGATAGGCATAAAAGGGCCGTGATTGACAATGCCAAAAAAAGGAGAATGGAGCATCAACCGAGAAGAAAACAAGAAGGAGCGACCCTTTTGATTTTGAGACTTTATGTTTCATTTGTACGCAGTATATTGCGGGTATTGGACAAACTAAACCGCGAAAAAACTACGCCAAAATCACAACACAAGTTGGGAGGGAGTCACTGTCAAAAACTTTAATTGAGTGTGCCGAGAAGGGGTACCTGGTTTACCAAGTAGCTGCCAACCGCTTGTTAGATGTTTTCGGAAAATACGGAGAAAATCATATGGAAAAAAATGTTAAAAAAATTTCCGAACTATTTCTGCCTCCTCTTTCGATTGGTGCATTTATTTTTACTATCGGAATGATACTTGCCCAGATAATTAGCATTGTTACCATGGAAAATTCCAGAAAACCCGGTTTTTCCTAATTTAAAAAAAAAAGGAACAACAGCTACATCTTTTTTGCTTTTTTTCGGAAAGATCACTTCAAAATACATAAAGTCCACTTTATTTCATCCAATTACAAATTAATGTAAGCTCGAAGGGGCTTTTTTCGTTATTTAATTGGACTATCTAGGAGTCGGAGGATACGATTATCTCGTGGTAAAAAATTTTGTTTACAATAATAATTTTCTTCTAATAAAGGACATTTTTCTTTTTCGAATTGCGTATTATATTTCTTCCGTGCCTGGTAAGAGAATAAGGGAATATACATTTTATTGGTTTGGAGGGAACAGGTTATAAAATTCAAAGGTATTACAATCTAGTATTTATACATGTATTGCAAAGATCAATTTATTTTCTGAAATTAATACTTGCGTTCCCAAAAATTGATAATAAGTTAGAATATTTTTAAATTTAGGCACTTGATTTTCATTATAAATTTTATATAGATATTTAATCATATCAGTTATTTAAGAGCTTGAGACTTTAGAATTATGTAATGAGTTCAATTTTGCGAATGAGATAGCATTTTCAAGGTTGTTTATAAAATTAATAATCGTTTGGCAATCTAAATTAATTTGTGATAATATACTCTGAAGACTAAGATAACTTTATAGAGATTTTATTTGATTGAAGAATGATGCTTGTATTTTATCTAAATCTTTTCCGAAATTTTCTTGAATTTTACTTAATACTGTAATAGATTTGTTATAATTCTTAATAAGTTTTTCTTGTAATGAAATGTGTAAATTAGTTTCTTTTATTATATTTTGTTCATTCATTTGTAAAATTTTAATAACTTTATTATATCGAATTTCGTCATCGGAATCTAGTATTTCAAAAACACATTTGTTTATTTTTCCTATTCCCTTTATTAAAGCTCTTTTAACTCTGATGTGGGATTTAGTATTATTTATCTTATTCTGAACAAAGTTAATTAAGTATTCCGTTCTCGATAGCATATTTAAAGATAATCTATGATAAGGTATAGGGTTAGTAATATGAATATTCGTTGATATCTTTTCTTTAATAATATTATGATTAATTAGTATATTTACTTGGTCAATAAATATCTTAGTAGGTATCTACCTAATGGAGGAACTTATTTTTGCTATGTATTAATTTTGCGTTTCCTAGCTCTATAGGTAAGAGAAAACTTTCTGACTTTGTGATTTAGATATCTTCTTCAATGCTTCGCAGACAAATCGTCGTTAATATGAAGAATTGCATTTGCGTCGTTTACTTTATCCTGCAACAATTTATCTGAATTATTTCTGTTTTCGTATTATGCTTTTACTTTTATTATTTGTTTGGAAGTATATTTTGGAAGTTTCTTATCTATATTCTTAGTTTTTACACAAGAATAAATAATAACCAGAAGGATATCTCTGATCACGTGATCTTCGAGGACTCGTGATCTTCAAGCACACCTACACCGATATTCTACACCGAAACTTTCAGTGCAGTAACGACCGGCACGGGCGGTGGTATCGAAATCGTGAATTTATAATGGGCCATGTTCACATGTGAGATATGCTGTTTTATAAATTATATTGTAATAGTTAGTCGCTATACAAGTTATTCTAAATAGTCAGTTCGTTAAAAAAGCCAAAAGTTTTTAAATTAAGCCCAATTGAAATTTAAAATTTGAAATTATACGTCATCGGGAATAGACCAATCATCTTGTGTCGAAGTTTTTTTTGTTATACAAAACCAAGCCAACGAACAAACCGACACACAGAATGTCGAAGTGAACGCACATCTAAGTGACATTAACATTGACACCACCTAACACCTAACCTTAGTTTTTTGTTTTGGTTTAATTTTATTATTAATATGGATCAGCTGGATTTATAAAAGTTGAATCAAGTGTTTTACCCATTGTAAACGAAAATATAATTACCGAGATGATTACTGCATTTTTTAACAATACTCAGTTTACAAAAGTCAGAAAGGTAAGACTTTGTTTTAATAGTAGGTATTTACAGTTTATATGGAGCCAATACACCTTATAGTAAAACATATTTATCTCAGGTTTTATTTTTAGATCTGCCAAGCAAGAATATGGGGATAATTTCTTTTTCCATAAGAGAGAAGGAGACAAATTACACCTAAACATAAAGTACGGCAAAAACCTTCTGATGTGCTTGTTGTAATTAACAAAAATTAAATTTTTAGTGCACAATGCTTACGATATGCTGCATGTCAAGGTTTGTAATATTTATTATGCTTTTTTGTTTTTATATCACATATAATAAACAGTGTATAAGGCCTTTTATTTCTATAAATATTTTTTTTCTAATTTTGACATATAGACATTTTTTGTAATCGCAGCAAGTGTTAAAATAATCTAGAAATAGATTTTGTTAATGAACCTAATAATAATTATGATACCAAAGAATGCTGCAGAGCACCTATGAAATTTTGAGTTAAAAAATATGCCATATTTTTAGGCTATTTTTATACCCTTTTCAAAAATTTTATGCTCCTCGTTTTTTGCAAAACTTAAAATGCTCTGATAGCCTTCGAACGAAGTCAGCAAAGCACCTCTGTTTTATAAAGTTTTTTCTGTAAAAACAGCAACACCATATATTTATGCACTTGAAATATTATATTTTTAAAAAATACATGGTGCTTCTTGCTAACCTTCGAAAGAAGCCAGCAGAGCAATTCGGTTTTTTAAAGCTTTTTTCTAAAAACCACACCCCATTTTTAGACTCTTGAAATATTGTAAAACTTTACTAAAAAAATTTCTATTTTTAAATAATACAGGGTGCTTTGTTGGAACAAAGTCAGCAGGACACTTCAGTTTTTTAATTTGTTTTTTTTATATATAAAAACAACTACTTATGACACATGTTTAGGCTGTTTTAAAATCCTAAAAATGTGGTAAGTATATTTGTTTTCAGAAAAAAAACTTTGAAGTCAGCAAGGAATTGCGAATTTTTTTAAAAATGCCAAATTTCGAATATTTTATAATATTGTAGGAGCCAAAAAACGTGGTGTGGTTTAAAAAAAAACTGGGGTGCTCTGCTGGATTCGTTTGAAGCTAACAAAGCATCCCGTAATTTTTTATTTTATAATACTCAATAGCCTAAAAAATTGTACTTTTAAAAATAGCAGTTTTTTTCGAAAAGTTCTATATTTCAAAAATGTGGTGAGATTGTTTTTTTTTAACTTTTAAAAATCCGAGGTTCTTTACTAGATTCGTTCAGAGCTAGTTAAGCTCTGCTCGTCTTGTTACATAAAATAAGGCATTTTGTAGCTGGTTATATAGTTATTTTGTAACTGCATATCTCTTTTATTTTTTTCAGGTGGTTATAAACATGTGGCTTCATAGAAGAAGTGAGGAACCATCTGTAACATCTACTCAGTGTTATTGGAAAGGCTCTAATTTATCAAAATGCGTAAATATTGATGTACACTTGGCTAGATTGTTAAAGAAACCTCTTCATCCACTACAGGAAAATAAATCAGTACTTTTATATTCTTAGGATTCGTATATATATTTTTTATTTGTAAATAAATTGTTTTTTACTTCATTTTTCTCATTTTTTATTAAAAGGTTGTTAAATAAAATTTTCACAGATTTTTATATTTTTGTTTGTAAACAATAATTGAAAAGTTTTTATTAAAAATCGCCAATGTTAATAATAATAACTTAAGTCAATATTATTCTTTCTCCTTTTTTAAAGCTACTATCAATAAAGGTATTACTTTAGCTTGACCTATGATCAATTTTTAATTTTGTGATATATTTGGTTTGACAGAAAAAAATTATAACCTTTTGACATTGGTTTTTACTTAGATTTTCATAAAAAATAAACGGAACTGCAAACATGTTTTACTATCGTAATAACGAATAGCAACATAAATTTTTTTTTTCACATTTATTACTGTTGTCATTTTCATAAAGGATTGATAAGAAGGCACACTTTCTGGTTTTTTGAAAAAGGTAGCAAGAATTGTGATATTTTTAAATTTATCACCAGTGATAGATACCACATATAGTTACCCGATTTATTGGAATATATAGACTTTGCTACCACATTCAACTGAACTTGGTTGTCTTTAATATTTATCACCGCGACATAGGCGTTTTTGTTAAAATGTTTCATTTTAAACTGCTGTAAATAGGTGCCTTTGTTTTGGTAGTTTTAGTTCCAAAAAAATCTATGCATATACAGGTACTCATTCCTCTTTGATTTGCTCGAAAAGTTAAATTTTTATCAAAAATTACATTGGCTGTTTAAAAACTCATTATAATCCCTGAAATGTGATAATTAGGTAAATTAAATTAAAAAACAAACAAAAAAGTTTATTAAATTAATATGTACTCTTACAAAATAGGTTCTTGTAAGTTAACAAGCAATTATGCAGATATTACTAAGTAAATGTACTTGCTTAAAATTCACACACGAATGTGGTTTTAACATGTTAAATTAACTAACTCTTCTTATAACTCTTTCCACATGTATGTATTCTTAGAGATGCTATTCTTTTACTTAATTGTACATCTTCTGGAGAACTTTTTTCATTCTGTGATACACTAGGTGTGGCTTTACTAAAGTGCATCCCATGTTTTCAAGTAGCTGAATATTCTGAAACCCCTATCTGCCATTATATGGGATCCAGGAACCAGTTTGTTTAAATACCCACATTTTTCTATTATTTCTTTATCACTAGTTCTTCCACAAAATGATGAATAAATTCGGTATCTTCAAAACTTTCAGGAGATTCTGCATTTTCTTCCAGAAGGGTTTTTAGGTTATACACCTAAGAATTTATAGTAGCCTCATTTTCAATTTCCTGAAGGAGACAATTCGCAGAAATTGCTACTACATCTTGATAATCCGGTGTATTTTTATTAAAAAGTTCACGAGAAACATCGCCAGTAGAAGGTTGATTTTCTTCTTTCCAAATTTCTAGGAACACTAATAAATATTTTTGAAGATGAATGTGAATCATTATCACATTCTAGAACAAAACACTTTTTCGTAGTCATAATATTTATAAAAAGTACCAAATTAAACACTCAAATTCCAAATAAATTCTTGATCGAGACACTATGACTTTAAATATGGTAAAAGTTTAAACAGAAATAATACTTTCAAAAAACATTTGATATTATGTATTTAAAAGATATTTGTTTAACAATGTTTTAGAAGTCTAAAATTAAGAAGGAGTACACAAACGAACGTACATCACTTCTCGTAAACCTTCTAGCCGGCAACGTTGTGCGCTAGCTCCTATTGGTCTATTCCCGGTGACGTCATAAATTTTAAAAAAATTCATAACTCCGGCAAATGAATAGATAAAAAAAAATAAAAAAAATGTAGTTTTATTTTCAACTCTATTATTCATAAAAAAAATTTCAAAATTTTTGAACATGCCCCATTATTATTATTCTGTTGTTTCTGTTATTTTGCTTAAATAATTTTATCGTTGACTATTTCCTGATTTTTTTGTGCTTTAATGACAGTGTGAGTTATGGAAGAAGACAAAAAAAGCTGGATTTGTTTGTAGTTATAAAGACTGCAAAAATAAATCAACAAGATGTTGAAAGGTAATATAAATAAAGTATAATATATAAGTCAAATACAGGGTGTTTTAAATTAGCTGTTACTTCGGGATATTTTCTGTATCTTTAATCTGAGGGAGGGTGGGTTGCCCCACAGTACATATCTTAATAATAGTATATTATGCAACGATTATATATTAATAGCCATTACATAAGAGTTGCATACCCTATTTTTTCTACGACCAAGAACCAGTTCTTCAATCAAAAATAGATTAATTTAAAATATTATAATGCTTTTAACCCCTCAAAACCTTAGATAATCTAATTTGTTATGACTACTTGTTAAGACAACTAAATATTAAATCTTTTTTTATTTTCCAAAAGTGTTTCGGAGTTTTTCCGCTATAGACACTCTTCACAAGAGCTATAGAATTTGTGATGTTCATTTTTCTCCACGGATGTTCCAAAAAGGAAAGACACAAATACTGTGAAAAGATGCTGTTCCACTCAAATTCGTTTCAAGTGGCATCATTGACGAAGCAGTTCCAAGTACATCGACTTCTAGCACTAAAACCTCTCAAGTGCCATGTACGAGTATTTTATATCAGCTTCAACTATTGGCAACTTTTCCGATAAGGCAGAATCGATTTAGCGGTCTCCAATACGTTTTCCTTCACAGAGTGTCCAAACATCAGAGGAACTAACTTTTCGAAACCCAAGAAAGGAAAAACTAAGGGAGATCAACAATTCCCTGAAATTTGAGAACAAAGCGTTAAAAAGAGACAACCAGGTCCTTCTTAATAAATGTAATAATCGTGAGAAGAAGCTTTAAGAAAAATTGGAAGACACGATCACTCTCGAACAGTACAAAACTTGTATGTATTCACTGTGCCCATCCAAAGGACTCGCAGAATTTATTAATGTTCAGATTACCCAAAGCATGAAATCAGCTAAAGGTCGAAGGTATTCGGACGAATTTAAATTTAAGTGTTTATCACTATATTTCTCTGGCCCAAAGGTTTATAAAATACTTCTAACTAAATTATTTTGCCTGCCTGGGCCGCAATCCCTTAGAATCTTATTACGTGGGATAGACATACCACCAGGTTTGGAAGTTTCCAATGTGTTCGAAACACTTAAAATTAAAGCTGATAATTTAATGAAATGGACAAAAATTGTGTACTGTGTGTGGATGAGATAAGCATAAAGGCAAATTTTTTTTAAACATATGCCGTTGCATCTTCTATGGACGCGGAATTTTGTAAGTGCATATCATTCTTTAGTGTTCCGGTACATCCAGCTTTAAACGTACTTAATGCTGTTTTTTCGTAGTGGTTAATCTGGATTTGTTATTTGTTTTGATCAAGATCTGGATTATTACTGATGCGTTAAAAGTCACTACTTCTAAGAAATTGTAGTCTTCTACCAAAACTGACTAAATGTTTATTTTTTAAAGGTTTACATCACATCAATTCCTGAACAAGACAGTCTAGGTCACGCCTATCGGTAAAGCATTGCTGTAAAGCGTTTTTCAGAGTCATTTATCTTGATTCTATTGCCGAACATCGACAACCATTGACAACTAATGTTTTTGAATACATTAAAAAATAAGTTCATTTAATTGTGTCATTATATATACTACATAAGTATTTATGAAACGTTCACATCTGGGAATAAAAATCTTTAAAGAATCACTATTTCCATCAAATGATTTTATATTTTGTACCTTTTAATTTAAAGAGGTCCCAATTAGCTGCAGCTCTTTGCGGTTGAACTTGAACGTTTGCCATTTCGTTTAAGTTATCTTTACTCAAAATTATTATCAAAATTATTTTTAAAATTATCTGTATCGCTATCACTATCTAATAGAAAATTATTTAAAAATTATAAATCTTCAATCTCTGATATAACAATAGGTAGATTATTTTTCATAAATAAATTAAAATTTGTTGAAAGTAATATTCATTTACTTTTCAAAATTATTATTAATAATTATCATTATATTATATATTTTTATTATTCAATATTTCTTTTTATTAAGATAAATTATCTTCCTACTTAAGTATTCTTTCAAAATAATAAATCTTAATAAAATCTTAACAATACTACCTCTGAAGGGATTTGGAAAAGCATGTAAGGAAGGAAATTGGCACTTACGCAATTTCTTCTGAAATCCTTTCTCCGATTATTCAACTAGAAGTTTTCTCAGTGGCACTATTGGCTCATTCACTTGGAAAATTAAAAGTCTCTATTTGGTTAAGCACATTTAAGGAAATGGAACTTCAAAGCCAATTGAAATTCTTCTTTCGACTGAAGCGAAATTCGACCGAAGCGATGATTTTTTTCTTGACCGTGTAACTATCTTATTGACTGCGCCAGTTTTAACTTTGGAAGCGAAAACTTATTTCTTAAAAAGAAACATTATTAACTTTTGTGAACTAACAATACTAACTATTCAAAACGTTATATTCTAACACAAGAACAATGTATCGAGTCTAAATGAATAATGAATAATGTTAAACGTTTTACTATTTATATGAAATAAAAAGAAACGTTATCTTGTTTACAATATTTGCGAGGTTGCAATTATATTTAGGTAATAAAGGGTAATATCTTGATATAACTCGAGAGTTACAAATTCCAAAACAGAACTTTTATTTTTAAAAATTTTATTAAGTGAAAATACACTCAAATGAATATCTAAGACAATTCTGGACTAAAGCCTATACTAAAGCTACCTCAAATAACAACAATAATAAGGTTTACTCCTATTTATAAAGTAAAAATGATTATTAATCAAAGATAATCTCTTTATATCATAAACTATATTCACAATATATAACTCCTCCCTCCTTAAGTTTTGAAAAATATGGAGTTATTTTTCAAATTATCTTCTGTGGGATTTTCTAATTTAATTTCTTCGTTTTCTTTCTTCTATATCTTCTCAAAAGTTGTCTTCTGTATTTAATTAGTAATAAAATAATTATGCAAATAAAAATTACAAAAATTGTTCCAAAAGTGCTTGAATAATTAAAATTATTTTGAATTTCTTTAATTGGCTTTAATTGTTTAGAAATTTGATTAATTTCATATAAATCATTAAAATATAATTTAGTTATATTCAAAGACATTACATTTTTGGTTTTGGATAATTGGGAATAAATGATAAAATTACTTTCAAAAATAGGAAAATGTATTGCAAAAGTTAACTTAGACTCTGAAATTGATACTTGCGTTCCTAAGAACTGATAAAATTTGTAAATTTCGGAATTTGATCAACATTATATATTTTTTGTAAATATTTTATCATGTTTTTTATGTCTGAACTGGAAACTACAGAATTATGTAAAGTATTTAATTTTGCAAAGGTTATAGCATTTTCTAAATTGCCATTTGACAATCTAAATCAATTTGTGATATAATGGCCTGAAAACTAATATAACTTTCAAGTGTATCGATTCTATTATAAATAGCTGCTTGAATTTTTTCCATATCAACTTTAAATTTTTCTTGATTTTTGCCTAAGATTGTGATTGATCTATTATAATGATTAACAAGCCTTTTGTACAACGAAATTTGAAGATTTGTTTCACTAATAATATTTTCTTAATTTACTTGCCATTTTTCCAATTGCATTTATTAGAGCTCTTTTATGTCTTACATGAGGAATTAAATTATTATTTTTTTTCTGAACACTAATTATTAAATATTCTGTTCTTGTTAACATATTTTGTGATAAGCTATCAGAAGATATAGGGTTAGTTGCATTAACATAAGCTATACTGTGTTTTATCGTTTCAAAATGATTAAAAATTATTAACTTGTTTAACTACTTCTTCTTAATCTAAATTTTTAAATTCTGTTCCACTGTCCGTAGTAATTTTTTGTGGTAGTCCGTGATGTGAAATAAATTCTAATAGTTTTTCTACGACTGATATTCCCGTTGTACTTTCTAGGGAATAAGCTTGACCATATTGCGAAAAAGAATCAATTATAGTCAAATAAGATTTATTAGAAATGTAAAATGTATCTAAATGTATGTGTTCAAAGGGTTTTGATGCAGTGGGTGTCAAATTAAATTTTAGTACTGGTGGATTTCGATCATATTTATTCTTTAAGCATATCTTGCAGTTATTAATGAAATTTTCAATATCATTAGCCATTTTTGACGATTTCACTTCATTTATACTTCTATGACCAGATTGGTAAATATGATAATATTCAAGTTTTTCTTTTTGTTCTTCTTTTGTTTGAACATCATTTAAAATTTTAGTAAAATGAGAGTCTAAAAGCAGAATGTTTAAATGTTATTTATTTCATTTGTACTTCAAAGTAAAATATATTTGATTTTTGAAAAATTCAAAGATCAGTATATTTTGAAATGTATTAATAGGTTTGATAAATTCGTAATTGTGTCTATTTTTAATCTTCCTTTAAACAATGAAATTAGTCATTGGAATAGTGATTTTTTTATTTATTTTTAATTAATAAATATTTTAATTGGAATAGGTTCTAATATTAAAAGAATCTTTAAATTTTATTTATTTCATTTAATATTATTATTTTTTATTTTAACAAAATCAGAAGCATGATTCAAACAAAAGTAGGTTTAATTTTGTCAGAGTACTACCTAATACTTTTTGAATTTTGTTCCTTTTCTCTTAAAGTTTGAAAAACATTTAAATTTTATTCTCTTCCTGTTGCATTTATATGTACCCGGTTTTTTCATTTTTGTCTTAATTTTATTATTAGGTAATAAAAATTCTTTCTTTAATTTTTTCTGACATTTGTATGTTGTATTTTTAGTACTTTTATTTGATAATTTTTTTTTTTTAACATACGGATTTAATTTAGAAAACTCTTTATCGTTGGGTATAACATTTAATTTATATAGTTAATCTATATCAAATATTTGATCTTTATCTATAATATCTATTTTTTGACATAATTTAGAAAAAACTAGTTGATTTGGAGAATCCTTAAGAGATTGAACTATTTCATTAATATCATTTATATTTATATTTAAAGAATCGGTTTCTGAAGTATTAAGTTCGTCCACTATATTTGGAGGATGCAATATCATCACTACTAAATTATTTTTGTCTAAATTAGTGTTGACTTTTTGTGACTTATTATCACAATTTTAAATTTTAAAAAGTATATATATGTTTGTTTCAAAACAAATATCTTCTGTGGATTTAGTTTCAAAATTGTTGAATTCCGATATATTTTTATTTAATAAAGAAGGAATAGTCCCTAAATTATTTCCTTTTGTTTTATTTATTTTTATAACTTCACAACAAGAAAGTATTGTTTCTTTGACTGGACTATATATAAATGGAATTTCAAAATTATCACCTATTAACTTTTGTTGAGTCAAGTTTATAATCAAGTTCAAGTTTATCAAATCATTTAAACCCACATCCCCAACTAGCCATTCATAAAAGTGTATTTGTTGTGAAGTTCTCATCATCATCTATTGTATAGTCCAGGAGACAGTGACGATTTTCGGTATTTATTTTCCCAGTCAGCAAGCACGAATAGAGAATTGTAGGATTAGCAATTCTAAGCAAAATTCATATATATTTAGAGGGGGGATCCGATGGGCTGAGGCCGAAAATTCGTCAAAACATACGAGAACACGACCCCTTTTTTCCATTGATAAAAATAGTTTTAGTAGTAAGAGATGTACTGAAGTTAAGTAAAAAAATAGTCTGATTAATCTGTATGGATAATATATTTGGCAAGTGCATAAAATACACTTTCAAACCAGTTATGTACACAATTATTTCTACGACCACAATTATTTAAAGAATGTTCCAGGTGTTTTGTATATTAAAGTGTACGCATAGGACACATAAATAAAATCTTATATCACAATGTTTCACCTAACCAGTTGGTTTATTTATAGAAATTAAACATAATAATTGAAGATATTACAGAAGAAAATAGGGAAATAAATTACATTTCCTTTTACACTTTTATATAATAATTGTTTTATTTAGAATTCACGAATCACTTATTACTCTACATTAATTATAATTATTGTTAGTTTCGTTATGTCAAATCATTTATACTAGAGGTGTGAGGAAAATACAGTGAACTGTGGAACACCAATATCGTTGGATGCGCGTGGTAGAAATGGTCCTATAATACTGCTAAAAACATGGCTAAATTTTCATGGAAACACTGTACTTTTGACATTTGCGATACTCCGACGCATATGCATTATTGATGTAATCTCATGATTTTACAGTAATAGTTTTTGCAATTTTAGTGTGATTTTTAGGTTATTATGGTTATTCATTTTATTTGGTTCTGATCTTTTGCGCTTTTAGAGTATTTGTCTTTTATATAGTTTTTAATTTAAATTTTAATATTGTGGTCTATTTATATTTGATTGCTGCTTTTCGACTAGTGCTTTATTCTTTTTGTGTTAAAATAAGCTTTATAACCATTAAGTACAAGCTTCTAGTTGATATCTACCTAATCGTCATTGGGTGCTTGCAACAGTGGGAAAAAGTGTATGGTTTTTTTGGTGTAAAGTTAGACGCCTTCATTTTTCAGGTAAGTTATTTGTAGTTATTTTTTTCTTAATAGGATAGCAATACGTCCTGGTTCGGGGTGTGACTTTTGAGTTTTAGCTATCTGAGCCAAATTGTCGGATAAGTGTCCTCTTTTAGGGCACCCAGAACCGAAAACTATATAGGTATATAATATGTTTTTTTTAAAATTTTTTTTAATATGTATGCAGCTTGGATGAGGGCTTTAGGAAGAGATCCTAAGACTGAACACTCACTGCTATAAATACCGTTTTTAGAGCACATTTCATAGTAAGTGATTTCATTCTAGCAGCAATGAGGAAACGTTTAAAAAACATGCTGTACCAGCTATTACTTTAAGACCTCGTCTCTTTAAGTTATTATTACTTTATTCTAATGCATATATTAAAATGGTTTTTAACTTATGTTCTTATGATTAAAAGATGTAGGTATTTTGGTTATGTTATAATAGAAATATATGATACTTTGTATTGACTGACCTACTGGCCACTGGTCATTCCACTTTTACTCCCTTTTTTCATAAATTATCAAATTATTTAAAAACAAATACATACCTAGCTATTTTCTGTAAATTATATTAAAATTTTAGTATTAATACTTTACTAATAAAACTTCAGTTAATTTATCTTATATATATATATATATATATATATATATATATATATATATATATATATATATATATATATATATATATATATATATATATATATACACAACGGAAGAGTTAATTGGATTTTCTCCTTGTTGAGTTTCAAAAATAGTAATTTAACATGATTTAAAAACAAATACATGAAATGGGCAAAATAGGCCTGCAAAGGCACTTTGTAAACAATCTCACTTGTATCGATGTGACGTAATGCGCGAATTCAATCTGGCTTACTTTTGTTAATAGATTGGCGTTCCATTTTAAATATACAGTTCACCGGGAATAGATTATTTAAATATACACGGACCGGGAAAACAAGTACGAAAAAATTCACTGGCTCCTGGACTAGTACTGTATCGAAGGAATTTTTATGAATGAAACAATATACGACCCTCCACAATTGCGGTCTACTCTACTTCCGCTGTTGTCAGACATTATTTTTTTTGACAATTTAAAGACATTTGATTTCTGTAATGGGAATTTTCAAAATTATTTCTGGGATAATTATTTGAAAAATAATTTGGCCTTTGATTATTTTGATAAAAATTTGGTTTGTAAAAATCATAATTAAGATTCATATTATTAGCATTTCGATTCATATAGGAATTATTATTACCTCTTTGTAAATTTTGAAAATGTTCAGTGTTTTGTTTATTATAAAAATTTGAATTATATTTTGGCATGTTT
This sequence comes from Psylliodes chrysocephalus, assembly GCA_927349885.1. Taxonomy (NCBI): domain Eukaryota; kingdom Metazoa; phylum Arthropoda; class Insecta; order Coleoptera; family Chrysomelidae; genus Psylliodes; species Psylliodes chrysocephalus. The sequence goes on from OV651824.1 coordinate 14,323,438, forward strand.
CTTTCGTATTAATTATTATTATACAAGGTTTTAAAATTTTCAAATTCAGAAACATAAGCAACAGCTTTTCTAGCGACTCTGGTTTTTTCAAATGCATATTGTTGTTCAGTATTCCTGTACATCTGGCAACGAATGTATTTAGAGCAGTTATAGCATAATGATTACTTTGAATTTGTTTTTCCATTGGGGTTAAATTTGGATCATTGCTTATTCTCTGAATAACACTACTTCTTAACAACTGTAATCTACTCGCAAAGTTTATTAAATGTTCACCTTTTAGGGGTTTTCTACGCGTCAATTTTTGCACTAAGCAATCTAAATCTCTTCGATCAGAGAAACATTGTAACAAAGCATTTTTTAAACATATCCAAGTATTAATTTCAATTCTGTTTCCTACCATTATCTCAGCTTTTCCTACTTATTTTTCTTGGATACATTCTATTATATGTGTAAATAAAGAAAACCTAACTTATTTACCTAACCTATACGGCATGGAGCAATTTAACTGACAAAGGTTAGGTAAGTTAGTTAGGTTTTTTAAAAAAATCTGTCAGAGCAATCAGTAAAATTGCTCCAGACCGCACAGGTGTAAATTAGTTAAGTTTTCTTTATTTTTATTTATTTTTAAAAAACTTAACTAACTTACCTAACCTGTATCAGAGCAATCAGTTAAATTGGTCCAGTCTGGAAAAGTCGCGGTTTGCCTCGCAAAAAAATATAAAAAAAAACTAATTTACCTAACCTGTGCTATTCAAGTTTAACTGATTGCTCTCGCACAAGTTAGGTAAGTTAGGTACGTTACTTAATTTTATTTTTTATTTTTTGTTTTTTCGAAGCACCAGCGATGATTCTAGACCGCACAGGTTAGGTAAATTAGTTAAAAAAAAAAAATTTTTAATTGGGTGTCATCGGCATCGACTGCTAAAGTCATTAGCTTCGTGTTTTTGTAGACTTTGTTACTGTTTACCAGCGCCAATTTAGGAACAACACTGTTAATTTTTTTGTTTCTATTTTTCTTATTTTTTTATAATTTTATGAATATTTGGTTTTTCGATTAATTGCTTTTTCTATCAAATCTATTTTCGATCAATTTTCTTTCGATCATTTTTCTGTTCGATGATTTTTCTTTTCGATCAATTGTTATTCGATAGAATGTTTTTTCGATCAAATGTTTTCGATCAAATGTATTCGATCAAATGTTTTCGATCAATTTTGTACCACCCGTTGTATCGAGTATACTCTTTACGGATTAAGCTACATTTACCCGTGATGGCATTAATAATACTCGTAACTATCATGTATGGTCAGACGAAAATTTTCACGCAACAGTCGAAAGCAATTTTCAACATCGGTTTTGTGTAAACGTGTGGTGTGGTATGGTTGACAGTTATTTAATTGGCCCTTTCATTTTGGAGAATCGTCTCACAGGAGACAACTACCTCAATTTTTTACAAAATGAATTACAAGGCCTGCTCGAGGATGTTCCTGTAAATATTAGAATGCAGATGTAGTATAAGCACGATGGAGCTCCTGCACATGTCGCTCGTCAGTTCAAGCAACATTTGGACGAACGTTTTTCAGGGCGTTGGATTGGTCGTGGAGGTCCTATTAATTGGCCTGCAAGATCTCCAGACCTCACACCATTAGATTTTTGTTTATGGGGCTGGATGAAAAATGAAGTCTACAAAATAAAAGTGGACACACGGGATGCACTAATTAGACGAATTGAGAATACTGCAGCCCATATTAAAGAAGAAAGAAATGAATCAATTAGGAGAGCAACAAACGCTCTTTGTAAACGAAGCAGAAAATGTTTAGAAGTCAATGGCGGTATTTTTGAACATTTATTGAAAGAACGCTATGATTAAGAAAATTTTTATGTGTAAATTTGTTTATTTATTAATATGCTATAACTTGAAAACAAATGAAAATCGGATAAGAACATATAAGTTTTTTTACATTATTTTCACGTGTATAATATACTCCTAGAGTTTGGTGCGCTCCTCCCGACTCACCCTTTATACTAGTACAATCTTTTTAATGCCTCTAAATTAAAGGAAAGGGAAATTAAAGGATATTTGGCACTTACTATTTTCTTCAATTGCTTTCTAATTGTCGTTTCGGATGTCCCACCATGGGATGATGTCCAATAATCGACGATTCTGTCCAATCGACTATTCTTCTACGTCGAGGTTGGACTGTCGCCACAAAAGGGATTACGTCCACCAATTCTTCGTTAGGAATCACACTTAAGGAATTAAAATTCCAAAGTCACGAAAAGTTAATATTTGGCACGGCAACAGCGAACTCGATTAAACTTTTTCACGATCCGCGTGTATCTTACTGACTGCGCCAGTTATACATTCCAAAACAGAACTTTTATTTTTAAAATTTTTATTAAGTGAAAATACACTCAAATGGATATCTAAGACAACTCTGGACTAAAGCCTACACTAAAGCTACCTCAAATAACAACAATAATAAGGTTTTACTCCTATTTATAAGTAAAAATGATTATTAATCAAAGATAATCTATTTATATCATAAAAGAGTCTATTATATTTACAATATATAACTCGAGCCATGTTTTTGTATAACTTTTTATTTGCCAAATATCTATTACGGTGCGTTTAAATGTGGTGGACCATCCCCGGCCGTACCTGCGTCGTCCCATCAGCGGGCCAAGTTCGTCAGATTTGTACAATGATGTGTGTTCTATCATGAGCGCGCCAAATAGGATCGAAGTGCTTTCCATCGCACGGTAGATCCACAACACCACAAATCTGACGGACCTGTGTTGGTCCCGGCAAGGCCCGGGCTTGGCGCGTTTTATTTATACACACTTTATAACAGTTTTAAAATATATTGCGCATATCTGCTTGGTTTGTTTGTTTTCACTTTTGGTATTATCAGTTGTTTCTTGTTTTTTTTTTAAATTCTATTTCTTCGCCAATTATTATTGACTATAAATAAATATCTTAAAGTTTTATTTAATTCTACTAAAAAATGGGCAGCTATCTTTTTGTTAATATACTTTGAAATGTTTTAAACTGTACCGCCTCTGATCTATACCATTTGATCGTATAATCGATCGTTGAAGCCGAAGCTGACCTTATTCATTAAGAAAATATTTAAGGAATATTAAATTTCCCATTAAATTCCCGTCAGTTATTTTTTTAAGTAATTATATTCAAAGGGCAAAAATCTAACAAATTACATCCTCATTTTTTGCTTAATTAAAATTAACCCAATTTATTTAATCAAATTAACGTGATTCGGACTTACTTAGTTTCAATTTGTTGCAAGTGGTCATTCGACGTGCCCAGATAAATATTTATTTATGAAGTGATTGCAAATATAAGAATTACAAAACAAAATAACAATTATTTTGTTTCTAAGGTTTGGTAAAAATGGTTTAAATCGTGAATTTAGAAGAGAATTAAAAGGAGGAAATAAGAATTAATTATCTTATGATAATTCTATTAGACGGTAAGTTAATGATAAAACAAATTTCTAAATAGCTACAAATGCAAAGTAGTTACTTGTGTCGTCATAAAAACGTAACTGCATCGATGTTAGTTTATTTACTAAAATAGTTTTAACAAAAGCTATATTTGAAATTTCGTAAAGTGATTTTAAAAAACTATTTAGCTATTGCAACAAACAATTTCTTTGGCTTTCTTCTTAGCGCCATTAGTAAGTGTATACTAGTGACGTAGTTTATATTGTAAACTAAATGGTTATTATTACCGAGGCTCTCTATCTATGGGGTTTTAATATTACATTAGTGTACTGTAGTAAAAAATATAGGATGGTGAAGTAACCATGACTTTTTTACGATCTTTAACAAGCTGCAGAATGGAACTCAAATAAAAATTTAATATTGGCATTAAAAAGGTAAAGATCCTAAATATAATTTTTATATTGGCAAAGGGATAAAGACTCCAAATATATTTATAAGGGCGAGTTTAAGAGGTAACGGGGCAAATATTTATATATGCAGAGGGTTACAGGCATAAGTTGTAAAAAACCAAATATTTTTGTGCAGGAGGATTAAGAGAAAATGGTACTGACTATTTTTATGTGAACAGGCTTTAGGTATAAATAGGCTAAATATTTTTACATCAGCAGGTTTAAGAAGTAAAGGTCCCAAATATTTTTATGTATATAGGGTAGTGGCACCAGTTATGGACACTTTTAGAGATAATTTAAACATAATTGCCTGAAACTGCAACAGTAAAAGTTTTGTTTTAATCATACACATACCAAAATTGAGCTTATATATTATTTTGGCCTATGCTATAGCAGCAGTTTTTCTTAAATCACGTTAAGTATGTATTAATTAATTTAATTTTTACTTTCCTATCTGTATACAGATATAAGGAAAGTATAGGAATCATGATTTTTTTCGACCTCGAGTTTTCGACGGATTTTTACGTTTTGAGGTCCCCTGAATCCGTTTTGACTATTTTCGCGATGATGTCTGTGTGTGTGTGTGTGTGTCTGTGTGTGTGTGTGTGTGTCTGTGTGTGTGTCTGTATAACGCATAACTCATGAACCGATACACAGAAAAACACCAAATTTTAAACTTAAGCTTTGTTTCAGCGTCCAATGAGCTGATTAGATTTTGGGCAGAGTCGGAACATCTGGGGGGTACTTTATAGGTGGTCATTTTTATATTTTATGGAATATATCTGTTATTTACGTTTGGAGAAGAAAATTCTTTAAATAAAAGTTACTTCTAATATAATTATCTATAATTTTTGTTTTATGCAAAATTTTCCTAAAATGGTCCGTATTCGAGAAATTTGACAAAATGTAAAAAAAATAATTTTTTATAAAAATTGTTCAAATAAAAGTTGTTTGTAATATAATTTTCTATAATTTTTGTCCTATACATAATTTCTCTAAAATGGACCGTATTCGAGATATTTGAGAAAATGTGTAAATTTCGAAATTTGAAGAAAACTCAAAAACGGATAAAGGAAAAAACATTAAATTTTAAACTTAAGGTTTATTTCGGCCTGACGTGAAATGTGGAAAATGTATATATTTAGTTTATCCTCTAAACATTTATAGAGATGCTGCAATAGGTTGTACAAAATAACCGGAAAATGCCTATAATAACTAGATAGGAAAGTCATGTGTTGGACACATCAGATTTTTACATATGCATTTTCGTTGTAGAACCATTAATGGACATTTTTTTTTTGTTTCATTACTATTCTGTTTTTAACATGATAAATTGATATATTTATGATTCAAAAAATAATTAGGAATCTATAAAAGAATAAAATAAAGAATAAACACATGAACGTATACAAAATAATATAATTATTATCGATTTAAATTTAAAACAAGAAAATAATATCTTGGTAAATAAATAAATGAGATAAATGACTTTTATGACCATTAATATTCTTCTTCGTCCTCACTGATGCTCTCATGTTCATCACTAGTAACAATAGTGATACCACATTTTTCGCATACAAACTGTTCGTCCTCTTCAGAATATGCGTAAGTATTTCCAAATCTATTCATATACTTAAGAGGAACACAAATTTTATGAACCTTATTTGAGCAGCTAATATATGAAAGACATTTAGCTTTTCTCTCTAATACATGCTGGTCCTTCCATGCTGTTTAACACTTTCCAGTTTAACATTAGGATTCTAAAATCTTTAACCCTTTGTTTGAGTTTTCTTTTTTACTCCTTTTGGTTTTTTGACTTGTAATTTTTTTTTTTTGTTTTTCTTCTCTTGCTCTTTTCCGGCTTTCTTTTTCTTGTTCTTTTTCTAATTTAAGTGCTTCTTTCTTTTGTTGTTCATGTAACCAAAAATCAGATGTTATAACTGAACGTGGTTTTTCCCTCATTTTTTTCTGAGGCATTTGTTTTTCCTTGGACCAAAAAAGATATTTTTTAAATGGAGATTCACCAGTGTGCTGTGTTTCGTTAACATCAATTTCTTGGCAATGTGGTTGAAAATAAGCAATACTTATAGAAGGATCAATTGTTTTTGATGTTAAAGGCTTTGCATTATCGGGAGTTTGTTGGTTTTTCTTTTCAAATGTTATGGCAGCATGAACTTGATGATATTCTTCTGGGGTTATGTGGTTTTTATCCGACTCAGCTGTAACATGTAAATTCTCAATTACTTCTTGCCAGATTTCCTGTGAAACTTCTTCAGAGGGTTAAGTAACTTCTTGAGGAACGTGTTCTTCATTTTGGGTGTCTTCGTAGGTGTTATCGTCGATTTCTAATGAGAAGTTTAAAGATGTATTTATGTCAATTATATTACCATTTTTCTCTGAGACGCTAGTACTATTCAATTTTTGAATTCTTTTCCAGGTATTAAACAAGTCTTTTGTTGACTCAGGTCCACTCCGATCGTCTTCTAAAATGTGTTCCTTCATAATTTGAAGTACATTTGATGAAATATTAGCTTCAAAAACCTTTAAGCAGTTTTTAATGTCATCATTCATCATGTTATCTTGCTTATTGGTATCGTCTGCTTCTTTTGTGTGTTGTTTGTGTAATATTTTGGAGTAATCCACGTTGTTTGCATCAAAGGGATAAAGGCCACAAACTCGAAACCCATTTTGAATCGTATCCGGAGATATGGCATCTTTTAAAATAGTTTCCAGTAGTTTGGCAACATGATGTCTCATCAATTGCTGGTTTTCATTTTCAGTGAGCCATTTTCTTACATGAATTTTCCATTTACTTTTTAGTGGATAAAAGACCGCCACATCGAAAGGCTGCATTACATGGGTAGCATTTGGAAAAAATGCTACTAAATTAAATTTTTTTTCACGCAAAAACATACGTAGAGTCAAATGGGACTTGTGTCCGTCGACAAAAAAAATTACAGGGCGTTCGATCTTATTTTCCGTTAGCCATGGTTCAAATATATTTGCCATCTATTCAAAAAAGACTGCGCCAGTCATCCATCCTGATTTGGATTTTCCTAAGCCCCAACCTTTGGGAACATTTTTGGCAATTTCTGAAGGCATTCTCTTGTATGGATAAACTACCATAGAAGGCGCCATATTTCCGGATGCTGCAACTGTAATCAATACTGTGAGATTCTCTTTTTCTGAAGTTTTTGAAACATCGTATATATTTTTAATTCCCTTTGGGGCCACCAAAACTGCCAGTTTTAGGGCATAAGGAAATTGCTGTCTCATCAGCATTAAAAATGCGATCTCCATTTTCTAAAATATGATAGTAATCATTTTCCTTTAAGTAACTGGAAACTTCTTTAAACCAGTTACGTATATTGCCTTCGGTAAGCTTTCCAACGGTAGCCTGTTAGCTTTTCAGGTGTTTTTAGGGAAATATTTGGATGCCTCATTAAAAATGACTTAACACGTTCGCTGCGTATTTCCAGTTTGGGTCTTTTCCCAGGAGCTGAATTTGTTTTCAGTATTTGCTGCTTTTATGAATTAAGTTAAAATTATGAACATATATTAGAATAATATTTCTTCCATTTTTACCTGTAATTTTTGACATGTCGCACAACGGCGACATTAGCACTATGCGGTGTACTTAGATTTTCAGTGCGGATGTCGTCCATAGGGGACAACTATTTAATTAATGACGCATGTTGTAAGTGAGATGTTTATTAAAAAAAAAAAGAAGAATATTAAAAAATAACACTTTCTAGTAACGGAAACACCAGTCAACGAGTATATAAAATAAAGTATACTAAAAATGAAATATAAAAATCGCACTGAATGATTGAAAAACTTACAAAAGATTTCTATGATAGTCTACAAAACATTCTGTTATGCACAAACCAGGCTTATGTGGACAAATCTCGCAATGATACAGTGACTCTTTTCTGATTTTTTCTGGTGGCACATTTTGCACCGTTTTCTTATTACTCTTCCTACCGAATTTTTCGCCGTTATTTTGATGGGAAAATTTTCTTTTGAAAGTTTTGGTTTAGGACGAGGCGTAACAGTTGTCTGAGGAGGCAAAGCTCCTATTACTTTTAGTCTATAATCATAGAAGTTAGATTTCCTCCCTAAGTACTTGTTATAAAGGAGGTATGAATTTAGCAGGGCTATTTGAAATATATGTATTGCTAACTTCTTGTACCATCTGACGGTTTTATGCGTATTTGGATAATACGCCATCATTTGGTCCTGACGATCAATTCCACTCATATACTTATTGTACTCAAGTATAGGAACAGGTTTCAACTTTTCCTCTCCACTTTTATTTGTTATAGTGGCTAGATTATTCTCAAACTCTGTTGAGACATAAGTGACATCTCGTTTATCCTTCCACTTCCCTATCATCACTCCGTCTGAATATCTACAAACACTGTCACCCTTACTTAGTTTTGCTTTTTTTACATCTTCAGGGTTATCTTTTCTATCTGATCGTAGTGTACCTGTACAGTATTTGCTTCTAGTAATTTTGCTGCTAAGCTAAAGCTATTATAAAAATTGTCCATAAATACGGAATGTCCGTTATTTAGTTTTTCTTGTAATAAGTGTAGTACCACTTTATTTGCATGTCCCTTGCCTCCCATATCGTCCAACTGTCCAGTGTAAACTAAACATTTTAACACCATACCATTTGGCTCGGTTAACATATATAATTTGATGCCATATTTGTGTCTTTTGTTTTTGATATACTGGCGGAAAACCAGTCGTCCTCGCCACAAGACCATAGGCTCATCCAACGAGAGCTGCTTGCCTGGATAGTAAATTTCACACATTCTCTCATTGAAATAGTCTATCAATCCACGTATTTTATACAGGCGATCTTCGGGCTTTGGGTTGGTAGGAGATGGATTTTTTGCAAAGTGCAAGCATCGCAAAATAAGCAGAAAACGATCTCGACTCATATAATCTGAAAAACAAGTTAAATTGAAAAGTCTGTCTTTTTTCCAATAGTCCTGATATCTGTTTATTTTTATAGTTCCTGTGTGTAGAATAAGTCCTATAAACTTTAGCAATTCTGGAACACTAAGTTTTTTCCACTGAGAAATACGAGAACGCTCTGTTCCCGCTTCACAAAGCACTTCCACAGCATAATCATTTGTATGCTGAACTATATTTTCCAAAATGCCCTCATCCAACAAATGTAAAAAATAATCGATCGGCTCATTTCCCGGCACATCAACCAATAGTTCATTACGTTTTAAAAAACTTATGTTTTTCATCCCCGAAGACACATTTTGCCAATTCGGCGACGCTGTCGTAGATGGCGGCAATGCTGGTGGAATTGTCGTGTTTGTATCAGTGACGTCAATGTGCCCGTCTTCTAAAAAATATTTATTTATAAGCACAACAATAGTGGAAAATTCTTAAAAGTTTACCTATGTCCGAATTATCCAGGTCGTTTTCATCTAGTGAATGTAAATAATCTGCATCACTTTCATTTTCAGACCAGTTGCTGCCACTTTCTTCAAATGGCTCACTAAATTCATCATCACTACAATTTAACACCATTTCTAACTCGGAATCTGTGATTTTTTTTTATTTTTAAAACGCAACTTAGGACGTTTTATGCCCGAAGGACCGGCCTCATTGTCCATATTTGTATAGTTTTTAATGGCAGTCGATTAGGCACAAAAATCAACAAAATCGCGAAAGAAAATAAAAGTCCGTTACTTCAATTCAATCTTAACACGCTGACAAAATTACGTACACGCTGCACCATTGCTAGTTTTGTACTGAATATACAAAGCAAGGCATACACTTGTCGCTCATAGGCGACACCCGCACTAGAGTGGGGACGCGGATGTCGCCTATAGGCGGCATACGCAGCGAACGTGTTAAACCATTTTTTCCCTGGAATACCGTCAGAAAATGGATTCTTACGGCCTAAATCAGTTAAATACTGTTTTGTCACGGGAAAGCCGATCCTTGCAATATCAACAATCCACGTTACAATACGGCCTTCCTCCTCAGTTGATAAAATCGTTGGAGGTCCCCTATTGCAAATTTCGGGACTGATTCCTTTTAGTTTATTTCGCAAAGTTATGCGTGAAACACCGAATCTTTTACTTGCGGTTGCAATACGAATGCCTGCCTTTGCTGCAGCTAATGCTTCTGCCATATTTTCAATGGTATATTTCCTAAATTTCTTTTTATCTATTATGTTGAAATCTGAAAAAAAAATAATGAAATAATCATGGACATACCCAATTATTCCTTAATGGACATTATGTCCAATACTGGATTATTTTTTAACAATTTACTGTTATTTATATTAATCAACAGCATTTAAAGTCATTTAAACTCAACTGAAAGACATTTTTTTCCTTAAATGGATATTGTGTCCATTTAGGGTACTTATATGAACTTAAGATCCTATAATGGACACCTAACCTAAAATATCTAAAATTTAAGCAGTCATCTTTGTTAGTAAATAACAAGGTTAATACACACCTTATACAACACCACAGGTGCCTGTAAACGTAACGGACACACGAATTTCGAAAAAAAAATTTTACTAAAAAATAGTACTAACTGTATATATGAAATAACAAAAAAAAAATTGCGGGTTACGCATAAATAACAGAGAAATTTGAGTTTTAACCTGCAGACTTGGAGTTTCTAACCTAAGATTTTTTCAATTTTCGTGTAATGTATCTGCATGGTTACCAAGAATTTCAATTTTTAACAAAACCAAGATTAATAATTGACAGAATCGATTAGGTATTTTTATGAATCGAATACTTACATGTTTGATTTTACTGTCTGCTTTAATCTCATCTCACGCAATTATAGTTATGAAAAATATTTGGTAATTATTGCGAAGACGCCCTTTTCTTAAAAATACAAATTTTTTACGAAACTTACATTTTAGGCTTTACGAAGGAGCGTATTTTTAAAATATACCACCGGAAACCCCATAATTTAACGTTTTAAAAAAAAAATTGCATATTAAAGGCTTACGAGGATCATTAACTGATCATTTATGTGAACTTATTCATTAGAATTTAGAATTATATCTCTCATGTTATGTCAATTCAAATATTCACGGTGTTGCCAAGTGTAATTAAAATTAACGAAAAATAAATTACCCTATTTTTTTAAATAGCATTTACATACACTTTAAAAAGCATTTCTTTAATTTATTTTCAGTCAAATCTGACGATTTATTTAACCATTTTGATTGAATTGAATTGTTGTGGTACATAATAAGTAAATAATATTACATCATCTATAAGGTAATAAACAAGTACTTTTCGAAAATTTTTAAACATAATTTTATTATCACCTTATATTAGGCATTCCAAACAAAATGGCTACCGTTTAAAATGACAGGCCACTGACAGGTTATAATAATATGGCAGCAATGTGGGCCTGTTGATTTAATAAACTGGACAGGGGTAGAAAGCCAATGTGCATATTGTATCAATAGAACAAGATGCGACTCTATGGGTGCAGCCATTTTTATTTCTCATCTCACTCGGGAGTATTTATAATAACCATTTTCTGTTTCACATTGTTATTGTTTAATCCACAAGCTAGTGGATCAGACAATAACAAAGTGAAATAAAAAATGGTTGTTATAAATACTCCCGAGTGAGATGTAAAATAACCTGTCTTCGCCCATAGAGTCGCATCTCAAGCCTATTGACAAGCATTCTACCCCACTCCAGTTCTTTGCTGTTGATTTGATAGCATCAATGTTATAGACAGTTATATAGATTGACCATCCATGTATTTCAAAATAAACATATGCTTATGCCTTAAAGTAAAAATGTAGGAAATTATACTTTTAATATATTCTAAGGTTGGAAATTGGTTTTAAAACACATTTTTCCTAAATCGATTCAAATTAATGGAGACTTGCCAGGCAATATGGCCGCTCGCAAACAACACGCTTTGAGCAATCTATATAACTATATATGTATCATCGACTCCGTCAATGACAACAGGCCCACAGGGTTGCCATATCTAAACTTTGATTTATTTTATACATTTTTTATCCAAAATACTTTTTGTAAACTTATCATAATTCAAAAAAATTATAAAGTTTCTTGACATACCTACGCCATAAAAGCACGCTCGTCCTCCTACGTCCTAACTATCTTAGAAGTGATCGTGTTTGGTTAATGTTTCGAAATTCGCAAATGCCCTTTTTACACCTACACCGTAAGAGCACGCTTTGCTGGTAGCACCCACCCACCTGCTAACCACTAAAGGAGCAAGTGAGCGAATCGAGCGCGCGAATTTCGAAATGGTAGAATGCTTGTCAATAGGCTTGAGATGTGACTCTATGGGCGAAGACAGGTTATTTTTCATCTCACTCGGGAGTATTTATAATAACCATTTTCTATTTCATTTTGTTATTGTCTGATCCACCAGCTTGTGGATTGAACAATAACAATATGAAACTGAAAATGGTTATTATAAATACTCCTGAGTGAGATGAGAAATAAAAATGGCTGCGCCCATAGAGTCGCATTTTGTTCTCTTGATACAATATGCACTTTGGCTTTCTACCCCTGTCCAGTTCATTTAATCAACAGGTCAACAGTGCTGCCATATTATTATAGCCTGTCAGTGGCCTGTCATTTTAAACCGGTAGCTACTTTGTTTGGAATGCCTAATATAAAGTGATAATAAAATTATGTTTAAAATTTTTCGAAAAGTACTTGTTTATTACCTTATAGATGATGTAATATTATTTAATTATTATGTACCACATCAATTCAATCAAAATGGTTAAATAAATCGTCATATTTGACTGAAAATGTATTTAAATGCTATTTAAAAAATAGGGTAATTTCTTTTTCGTTGATTTTAATTACGCTTGGCAACACCGTGAATATTTGAATTGACATGACATGATTGATATAATTCTAAATTCTAATGAATAAGTTTACATAAATGATCAGTTAATGATCCTCGTAAGCCTTAAATATGCAATTTTTTTTTAGACGTTAAATTATGGGGTTACCGGTGGTATATTTGAAAAATACGCTCCTTCCTAAAGCCTAAAATATAAGTTTCGTAAAAAAATTTGTAGTTTTAAGAAAAGGGCGTCTTCGCAATAGTTACCAAATATTTTTTATAACTATTATTGCGAGAGATGAGATTAAAGCAGACAGTAAAATCAAACATGTTAGTATTCGATTCATAAAAATACCTAATCGATTCTGTCAATTATTGATCTGGGTTTTGTTAAAAATTGAAATTCTTGGTAACCATGCAGATACATTACACGAAAATTGAAAAAATCTTAGGATAGAAACTCCAAAATCTGCTGGTTAAAACTCAAATTTCTCTGTTATTTATGCGTAACCCGCAAATTTTTTTTTGCTATTTCATATATACAGTTAGTACTATTTTTTGGTTAAAAAATGTTTTCGAAATTCGTGTGTCCGTTACGTTTACAGGCACCACACCACAAACAATAAATCTTCGGGAAAAATAAAAACTTTGTGTTTGGTAGCTTAAATAAATTACTGCCGTTCTTATTACTAATAGCATTAACGAATGTCTCTAAACAGGTTGACAGCAAACACGCGATCATAAAACGTTCGGATTTTTAAACATAGCGTCCTCTGTTAGCAGAAATCGCAAAAAAAAACATAAAACTATAATTTAACAAAAGATATTAACGTATTTACAGGTATCTTCAATTCACAAGTATCTTAATAACAGGCACTAAATTGTAAAGTGTCCATTACTGGTGCCTTGTCCAAGACTGGTGCCACTACCCTATGTGTAATTTTTTTTTGTTCCGTTTGAGGCCGAGACATACCTATTAAATTGAAATAAGTACAAAAAACTGATATCTTTGGAACGCTATCGAATACGTATAACGTCAATTTTTCTAGGAAAGATGTGGTATAAAAAATTATCATATGTTCTAGAATTGGAATGGATTTAGACGATATCTTACCGAACGTGGGCGAATTCGGAAAATATCAAAAATTCGTGATATGTTTTATTTTATTACCGGCAGTTTTTCCTTGTGGTTTCCACGCTTACAACCAACTGTTTATGGCTTCCGTACCAAGGCATCGGTGTAATATTTCAGGTTTATTAAAAGACGACGACCCTTCAGGAAATATAAGGTAAAGTTCTATCATTTTTAGTTGCTTTTTTTTACGAGTTCGTTCTTATGAAAGAGATTATTTGGTTTTATTTTCGGATCTTTTGTATTATGACCATATTATGCAAGGTAGAGGACTTTTATTTGCAATTTGGGAAATTTATGAGGCATATATGATAACAGTAATATACAGTGCGAAAAAATACTTGTTCGAAATTAAATATTTTTGACACAATTTTAGAATAGGTATACTTATGTTTCCTTTTGGCAGTTCGAATGAAAATTAAAGATAACACTAGTTTACAAAATTTAATACATTTCATGTCCTTTCAGTGAATTTCATATCGTTTTATTTAGTGACAATAACTAAACGTAAACACATATTTGTTTTATTTTTATTACGTCAGAGTATCGAGTTATCAACACATTTTATTTTAAGACAACCCACAAGTTGGCTCTGAATTCATTGTAAAATTTTGCTGCATTGTAGAGTTCAGTTAAATAAATATTTGTTTTTAAAATATCAAAAAGGTTGTGTAAAGTACATCCTGCCCGTTTTTGTTACGTTTGTGGTGAACTTATTATATCTAAGAAAGGATACCCCATAACGGAATCTCTAAAAGAAGCACATTTTTGTTATTTCAAAATTTCGGTCTCTCACCAGGACAAAAATGGACTCCTCACGTTTTTTGTGAAAGATGTAGAAAAACGCTAAGCTCCTGGGCTGCAGCTCAGACAAGCAGCAAGTTCCAGATCCTCCCGGTTGTTTCAGCACAACATCTATGACTAAGACGGAATCCAAAGAAGATCAAATTCAGAGTAACACAAGTTCAGATGATTTGGTTGATGTTAATGAAGAACCACATATGATAACTCTGTCTGAACTGAATGATTTAGTGAGAGATTCTTATCTAAATCCAAAGCTGAATTACTAGGTTCACGACTCCAACAATGGAACTTACTTGCTCCCAACAAAAGAGTTACTATGTATCATAAGCGAAGTAAATGTTTTACAACATATTTCAAGAAATAAAACGAATTTTGTTACTGTTATGATATAGCTGGGCTTTTCAAAGAAATGCAGCAACCTTATAAGCCAGAAGAATGGAGGTTATTCATTGATTCATCGAAGACTAGTTTAAAAGCAGTCCTTCTACATAACGGCAACAAGAAGCACTCTATTCCGATAGATCACGCAGTAAATACCAAAGAAACATATGAAACGATGTCAACACTAATTAAACTTATTAAATACACAGATCACAATTGGATCGTCTGCGGTGATTTAAAAGTTGTGTGTTTACTTTTGGGCTTACAAGGTGGTTATACAAAATATTGTTATTATTAGTGGGTTTCACGAGCCAAACAAAATCATTATAAGAAGATAGATTGGTCAGTTGGAAAAGAATATAGCCCTGGTAAACTGAATATAAAGCATAAATATCTAATACTTCCACAAAAATTAATTCTACTACTGCTTCATATAAAATTAGGATTGGTAAAAAACTTTGTCAAGGCTTTAGATAAAACTAGCGTAGCTTTTAAGCATTTGGGCTCAATTTTTCCTAATCTTTCTGCAGCGAAACTGAAAGAAGGTATTTTTATCGGACCGCAAATCAAAAAAATGTTGAAGGATGAGGTATTTGGAAACAGTCTTACTGATACTAAAAGATCTGCTTGGAATTCACTACGACTTGTTATAAAAGAGTTTCTAGGCAACAAAACAAAATGAAAATTACAGACAGTTACAGTTCATCAAATTTCTAGAGGTGTTCGACGCCCAGACAGAGAACGCGCTACGTGTGACTAAGATAGCTATTGTACAGTCTGCTAAACAAGTTATTTTAAATAGTTTTTAATATTTTTAGGTAATTAAATTTTAAAAGTGTGGAATAGTTTAGGGATTAAATTGGTCTGATTGGACTTTCTTAGAACGTTTTTAAAAGCAGCTAAAGATAGTATGTAGAATTGAAAATAATTATTATGCCATAAAAGGTATTTTGGAATTCCTTCAACCTTTTGAAATTGAGTCAGAAAATATAAATTTTATAGGATAGCGGAAAATACCTATAATTTTTTTGTAGGCCTTTGTAAATCGTGGAAATAGTTTATATTTTATTTCTACCTTATTAAGGAAAATGGTACCTATTATTAATAACGGTTGTTTCTGAAACATTACTAAAATTTTCGAAATTTTGTTTTTCTACAAAATAATAAACTATACTATTTAGAAAAAAAATTATTTCTCTTACAATTTTATAAAAAATAACAGGGGAATATTTACATTTCTTGATCTATTAAACAAAACGATAAATTATCTCGACGAATGAGACCATGTTCTAGTACGGAAGCTAGCTTCACATTTTTGTTGGTGGTTTCATGGGTTTCATATCAATGTAATGTAATTGTAGTTTACACGTACATATACCTCTTAACACTTGTTTGCTTTATTAAAAAAGTGTGTTGTTGTGATTTACGTCGAAATAAGTCAAAAACAACTTGAAACCCCATATAAAATCAAAAAGGAGAAACGGAAAAAAATTGAGCCTGTAAATGAACACAACTCAGAAACAAAAATAGCTATCTAATAATAAAAAAATAAAATTTGATTCTTGTGCAGCTTCATCTATATCATTAACTGTTTTTGTTTTTTTAATGGTTTTTCTTGGTGATGAAAATTCCGATATCTCACGGTTATCGATTCTTTTTTTCTCTCCAGAAATGCGGACGACAGTGTTTTTAGATACTCCTGTGGCTGCAGCAACACGATCATTTACATTTTTAAATAGTATTGAAGGTGAATTAAAGTTTCCTTCCCTTCTCATAAACTCTATAACATTGGCTATTATTTCGCGAGATTGACTGTTAATCACGCGACCTCTTAATTTGCTATTAAACTCCATACTTAGGTTAAACTGTAATGAGCAAAAAACACAAACGAAAATAAAAGAAATGTTTTAGCAAAATTTACATCTGACATTTACGTCTGAATGAAATAGTGAAATACTTGATGCGCAGAGTGTACTTTCATTGCGTAAATCCGTCGGGATGCCTGTCAGTAGTGCTTTCTCTGTCTACACGGAAAAAAATGTGACTAGAAAATTTTACTACAATGTTGTAGTAGTAGACTTGTAGAAAAATACTTAACAATTTGTAGAAAATTTTACTACAATTTATAGTTAAAAACTATTAATTATTGTAGCAATTGAATTGTCGAATAAAATGCTACAACAATAGGAAAAAAGTCCACAATGTTTAGTATATTTTACTATTGTTTGTAGAAGTTATTACAATTATCGTAATTACTACTACTAACTTCTGTAAAAATTTGTACAAATATTAATAATTATCTCTACAAAAAATAGTAATTTTCTCTATAAAAAATAGTAATACTTTACATCCCTTCTTCAAAAATATTCTATAATATTGTAGAAATTCTAAGTCATGTGAATAAAACAGAATTCTGCTATTGGCCAACGTTTTCTGACGTCGATCATAAACGGCCAGACAGCAGTAGCCGTTCGCCATGTTCACATAACAAAGCATGGTACATATACGAGTACCTATAACACATTATTATATTATAAGCACCGATGCGTATGAGAAAATTTTAATAATAAATTCTATTGGTGGTAAGTACATTTATTATTGTTTCTGAATAATTTACCTTTAGATAACTAATTTAAATAACCTTAGAGTAGATTATTTTAAAAAAATAGTTGTGGCCAACCATCGAATGTTGTGCCCAACGATCGAATTTTGTGCCAAGTTCAATGATGTTTTTTGTCTTAATTTTTGTCTACTTTCTCATTTTTGTTGGTTATCTGACTTAGTCATTTAATATCCAAATCAATGTAAAGGTGATAAATATTCCCGTTTTAAGGGTATGAACAATTCAATTGGTATTAATTTTTATTTCATATTTTCAGGTGCAGAAAAGCCAACTGAGACTGAGGGCGCTATTATTACTGTTATTTATTACATAATGTAATTAAGAATTTGTATCTTTTATATTAAAACAATAAATTGAATATTTTATTAAGGAACATTTTTTTCTAGGTTATAATTATAATAATTATAGAATACTACTACAAATTTTATTAAAAATTACTACAATTTGTATGAATTTTTACTTTTTATTGTGTAAAATTTTAGTATTTATTTTCATAAAACGCAATACATTTTTAATATAAATTCATACAATAAATAGCAAAAATTAATTAACAATTTGTAGAACAATTCTTATGATGCATTTGGATCTTTTTACTAAATATTGTAGATAATAACTCTACAATAGATTCTCCACAAATATTTGGAAATTTTTACTACAAATTGTCCCTGTCCCTATATGTACTATTTATTGTAGAGAAAAAATCTACAATTGTAGAAATTTGTTCTACAATTTTTTTTCCGTGTAGCCGTCGAAAGCCTCTAGAAATTTGATGAACTGTAATTACTGATTTATTACATAATTTTCAACGAATGGGTGTCAGCATGTCTCTGAAAATTCATTTCCTTCATTCGCACCTCGATTTCTTCCCTGAAAACCTCAGTGAAGTCAGAAACGAACAAGGAGAGCGTTTTTATCAGAATTTTAAATTTTTTGAACAAAATTATCAAGGATACTGGGACCAAGCCATGTTAGGTGATTATTGCTGGTCTTTTATAAGAGACACAGACACAAATAAATATAAGAAAAAAGCTAAGGCAAAACATTTTTAATTTTTTTTTAAATATTTTTGTAGGCATTTTTTTGTAAATCAAACGTAATAAATATTTTGGAAACGTGACGTGTTGGAGTTTTTTCATATTTTTTTTAAACTCGTCGCATCTCGAATGATGAAAAAACAGTTTTCATTTCAAGGACAAAAACCATGTAAACTAGTGTAATAGTAGTTTGTGCAACAAGAGCGGATATGATGGCCATATCGCACGAAGACGAAATTTGAGCACGACGCAGTAGGCGAAGTACTCAATTGTTTGGGTGTGATGTGGACAATCCACTCGAGTTGTACAGTATATTTGTTCTACGACCCATTAACGAAAATTTACAAATAAAAAAAAATATTTTAGGTTATTAAGACAAAATAACTGATTTTAAAATAATTTAAGACTTTTAATAATTTTTAAAATAAAATAAACGAAAAAAAAAGTTCATTTAATTTTTCCCCATCCGAGAATCGAACTCGAGTCTTCCCGTGTGGAAGGCAAGAACGCTACTACAGGACCACCCATTCTTTTATTTTTGTTGCTTTAATACTCGTAATTAAATTGACTTCACATAGTTTTATTTAAATTAATAAATTATTTATAACTATACATCCGAAATAAAAACAGAAATGCTATTATTTATCGATTCTACATAAGAATAACCTATTTTAATGTATGTTTAATCTCAATAACTAAAAACAATTAGTTTGACAGAATTGTCACTTATTTAAAATTTTAAAAATGATAACAGTCGGTTGATCAAAACATGAACGGTGATTGGTGGATTTCATTTTTTTGCAGTGTTTTCACTACCTAGAATAGATATGAAATATATTCGTTCAATTGAAGGTAATAGCATACTTTTTCATTTTATAACCTGTGCGTAGATAAGCTAATATCCATGTGGGTGTAAAAAAAATACTTTTTGATTTATACTAAAAATTCTAAGAATATCCCGTCCTTTGATTCAAATTCAAAAAGAAAGTAAATGGTCCTATGGAATACTAAAATTATTTAACTAAAATAATAATATATTACTTTAATCATATTTACTTTATTAATATATATGTTACGGTTAAAGTGTTTACTTGGCTAGTTTATAGACTAGCTGGATAGTATACAAACTATCCAAATGTCCTGCTATTTTGATGGAAAATCATATTTCTATTAAAATAGCTATGAATATTGGTTGATTTGTATACTAACCAGCTAGTTTACAAACTATACAATATTTCTCGCCAAAGTACAAACCACAAGAAAAGTACACAAATTAACCGACATTTTGGGCTAGTTTACAAACTATCCACAGTATTTGGATAAAGTGTGAACTAAATATTCGTAGTAATACATAAGGTGTTTTCCAGCGGTATTCTGGTTTGAAATTTTTTCGTATGTTTGGAACTGAACGTTTTCCAGCGTTGAAACGGTGACGTCATTAAGAACCGGGTTTAAATTAGGTTCTTGAAAATTGAACCGTGCTTTAGCTAGACGCAGCATGGAGGCAGGGTTGACAATCGTACGGTAATTACCGTACTTGTACGGTAATTTCTATTAAAAGGTTTGTTCTGGTTCTCAAAATGAAAACTGTTTTGAAACTGTGCCGGACCGTATGCGTAAAGGCAAAAAATCCCGGACTGTTTGAAATTGTTGGAAAACCAGAACACGTAAAGGTGTTTTGTTTATTGTTTATTATAATAATGAAGTTCCTTTTGAAAGCTCAACTTCAAATAACATTTGCATGTATATGTTTATCATTATCATCACATTTCAATGGAATAAATAAAAACAGAATAATATTAAAACATTAATAATTCTAAACTTGCTTTAATTTACAAATAAAACAAGAACAAGAGACATTCGTCCACATATAAGTAAACAATTTGGGCATTTGGGATTGCATATGTTCCGTATGGTCTAAAAAGCCAATACAATATTTATAACACTTAAAAAACACATGCGCGGTCAAAACAGTCGATCCACACCCCCAAGCATGAACACATTTTGACTATTTACAACAATCACGGATTGGATACGAAACCAGTACACTGGACTGAGAGATCCGAAGTAGTCTGTAAAATGTATCTCTATTCATTCTAAATCAGATACTTTGATTTTCTTTTTTCTAAATAAAGAATAAAAATCGGTATCCAAATAGTTCTGCAGCCACTGTTCATAATAATCCGGTATTCTAACATGAAGAGTATTAATGTTGTTTAAAATTAAACATAAACTTTCAATATCATCACTATTAATAACAAATTTTTAATAGTAATAATCTGTTGTGTTAACTCATTTTCCTTGTCAATTATCAAATCCATTTCAACTTCAAACTTCAACACAATACACAAAACAAAACAATTTTTACAACGTCATAGGTTCGAACCTTACGATTTCCAGCGTTCTGTTTAGTGACGTCATTTTGAATTAAGTTTAAAATAATGGTTCGAAAATATTTCACACTGGAAAACGACTTTAATAACCAGCTCGTCGGTTAGTATGTAAACTAAACAATTTTCTTCGGTTAATTTATTAGAAAAGTGAGGTTATAGTTATGGCAAGTGTGTGTTATTATTGTTTACTACTGTAGTGCCTTGTGAAATTTGTTTAAAAAGAGGTTATTAAAAATTAATCAACAGCAACAATTTGAAAACCTACTTTTGGAAGTTTACGAACAAAAGTCGCAAAATTCAAAAAAATTAATGAATGACAGTGATTAAAGTGAACTTTTGCGATGTATAAAAAGAATACGCGAAACTGGACCTAACACGAGTAACAAAAATTATTATTACGTGGTAAATACTTATGATTTATAGAGAATCGATTCATCTTATGTAATTTTACATAAAAAATCTGAAAAGATTATTTTACGTTTGAGTGAATATTATGATGCCATTAAAGCTACTCATCAGGGAACTGGGCATGGAGGTCGTCAGGCAATAACATAATTATTAAATAAAAAGTATTATAACAACACAGGAAACGGTTAAATTATTTATTGAAACTTGCGAAACATGTCAGCTCAAACAGAACAAAACTAAGCAAGGTATTGTTGTGAAACCAATTGTTTCAAATCATTTAAAGGCTCGGCGCCAAATCTGTCTCATTGACTTACAAACTAGACCGGATGGTGACTTCAAGTTTATTTTTGTCTATCAAGACCACCTAACTAAATAAGTCAGGTTGAGAGAACAAAGAAGGCTAGAGAAGTAGCTGAACACCTATTACAGTTCATCAAATTTCTAGAGGTGTTCGACGCCCAGACAGAGAACGCGCTACGTGTGACTAAGATAGCTATTGTACAGTCTGCTAAACAAGTTATTTTAAATAGTTTTTAATATTTTTAGGTAATTAAATTTTAAAAGTGTGGAATAGTTTAGGGATTAAATTGGTCTGATTGGACTTTCTTAGAACGTTTTAAAAAGCGGCTAAAGATAGTATGTAGAATTGAAAATAATTATTATGCCATGAAAGGTGTTTTGGAATTCCTTCAACCTTTTGAAATTGAGTCAGAAAATATAAATTTTATAGGATAGCGGAAAATACCTATAATTTTTTTTGTAGGCCTTTGTAAATCGTGGAAATAGTTTATATTTTATTTTTACCTTATTAAGGAAAATGGTACCTATTATTAATAACGGTTGTTTCTGAAACATTACTAAAATTTTCGAAATTTTGTTTTTCTACAAAATAATAAACTATACTATTTAGAAAAAAAATTATTTCTCTTACAATTTTATAAAAAATAACAGGGGAATATTTACATTTCTTGATCTATTAAACAAAACGATAAATTATCTCGACGAATGACACCATGTTCTAGTACGGAAGCTACCTTTACATTTTTGTTGGTGGTTTCATGGGTTTCATATCAATTTTTTGTAATTGTAGTTTACACGTACATATACCTCTTAACACTTTTTTGCTTTATTAAAAAAGTGTGTTGTTGTGAT
Source organism: Psylliodes chrysocephalus (assembly GCA_927349885.1). Taxonomy (NCBI): domain Eukaryota; kingdom Metazoa; phylum Arthropoda; class Insecta; order Coleoptera; family Chrysomelidae; genus Psylliodes; species Psylliodes chrysocephalus. The sequence continues at coordinate 14,346,133 of OV651824.1, forward strand.
TTACGTCGAAATAAGTCAAAAACAACTTGAAACCCCATATAAAATCAAAAAGGAGAAACGGAAAAAAATTGAGCCTGTAAATGAACACAACTCAGAAACAAAAATAGCTATCTAATAATAAAAAAATAAAATTTGATTCTTGTGCAGCTTCATCTATATCATTAACTGTTTTTGGTTTTTTAATGGTTTTTCTTGGTGATGAAAATTCCGATATCTCACGGTTATCGATTCTTTTTTTCTCTCCAGAAATGCGGACGGCAGTGTTTTTAGATACTCCTGTGGCTGCAGCAACACGATCATTTACATTTCTAAATGGTATTGAAGGTGAATTAAAGTTTCCTTCTCTTCTCATAAACTCTATAACATTGGCTATTTTTTCGCGAGATTGACTGTTAATCACGCGGCCTCTTAATTTGCTATTAAACTCCATACTTAGGTTCTATTAAACTGTAATGAGCAAAAAACACAAACGAAAATAAAAGAAATGTTTTAGCGAAATTTACATCTGACATTTACGTCTGAATGAAATAGTGAAATACTTGATGCGCAGAGTGTACTTTCATTGCGTAAATCCGTCGGGATGCCTGTCAGTAGTGCTTTCTCTGTCTAGCCGTCGAAAGCCTCTAGAAATTTGATGAACTGTAGAAGTATTTGCAGACCTAGGGAGCCCTTACGTGCTTCAGAGTGACAACGGCCAAAAATTTGCAAATGAGGTTGGTGTTTTTCCAATATGTAGGTATAGAGTGGCCAAAAAACAAATAAAATTTAATCTAAATTCCTAGAATGAAATTATTTAAACAATCAATAATCTTTATTTAAATATATGAATGAAGTACCCAAGGCAAAATCGAATAGGTGGTTCATTGGATAAATGTTCACTTGCCATGCGGTCAGTCCAAGTATTTTTTAAGTTAAATTAGGTGCCAATATATTTATTTTTTCCAACAAAAATAATAATAATAATTTTTGTTACTCGTGTTAGGTCCAGTTTCGCGTATTCTTTTTATACATTGCAAAAGTTCACTTTAATCACTGTCATTCATTAATTTTTTTGAATTTTGCGACTTTTGTTCGTAAACTTCCAAAAGTAGGTTTTCAAATTGTTGCTGTAGATTAATTTTTAATAACCTCTTTTTAAACAAATTTCACAAGGCACCACAGTAGTAAACAATAATAGCACACACTTGCCATAACTATAACCTCACTTTTCTAATAAATTAACCGAAGCGAATTGGTTAGTTTACATACTAACCGACGAGCTGGTTATTATGTATTACTACGAATATTTAGTTCACACTTTATCCAAATACTGTGGATAGTTTGTAAACTAGCCAAAAATGTCGTTTAATTTGTGTACTTTTCTTGTGGTTTGTACTTTGGCGAGAAATATTGTATAGTTTGTAAACTAGCTGGTTAGTATACAAATCAACCAATATTCATAGCTATTTTAGTAGAAATATGATTTTCCATCAAAATAGCAGGACATTTGGATAGTTTGTATACTATCCAGCTAGTCTATAAACTAGCCAAGTAAACACTTTAACCGTAACATATATAATATAAGCGCAGAACAAATGAGCGCTGATAAAACAGCCCCAGGACAAAATAGCGCAAGATAAAATAGCACCAAGACCAAATAGAGATGTACATATTAGAGATGTAGGCTTTGACCAAAAATATCGCCGGACACTAAAGCGCTGCATAATAAATACAATCTAAATACCATAGATGGTTGAATCTTAATCTAAAATATATTAAAGAAAATAGAAATATATTACTAGATAGTACCTATTTTAATTAAACTTAAAAAAAGAACTTAACTAATTTACCAAGGCGCGTTGCTTTTTGTTATCACCATTTTGTACTGGCGTCTTTTTGTCCTGGCACAATTTTTCTACGGAACTATTTTATCTGGCTTTATTTTGTCTAGCGCCATTTTGTGACGGTGTTATTTTTTCGTGGCGCTGTTTTGTCAGCGCTAATTTAACCGGCACTGTTTTGCGAAAGAGCCTATTTTAATACCTAAAATCATTTGATCTAAATGAAATAATAGCAGTTAAAAACTAGATATTTAACGTGAGATTACAGAACGTCTGCAACTTTGCAATCTGTAAATATGGCGGCAATTTTGCAGATCTTACAGATGCAAGTATCAAGTTTTCGAATTCCAACAAATATCTGCAAATTCGCAATATTTATTGTGGTTTATTACCCCCAACAACACTAAACCCAAATCCACCCTTAAGGAGGTTGGAACATCCTATAAACTTGCAGTTTGTTAATTTTTACTCTACTTTTTTTTTAATAACCATGAAGTCTTTTGTTCCTTTTGATTGAATACAGTTTGTGGTGTCAGATTATTGAGTTTTTAAACAGTAATGGATTTGGGTTTAGTGTTGTAAGTCCGCCATATTTGCAGATCTGCAAAGTTACAGACGTTCTGTAATCTCACCCTTAGTCTTTAAAGAAGGTTTTGTTTGGCACACAAATCACTAAGAGAGTTGAAGTGATGCTATAAACGTAAACCCACATACTTTGATTTTCTTTTACTATACGGAGAATGGTCGCACTGCGCAGCTTTCTGAGTTTCTTTTAAAAGGAGATAGAAAACTCCGCCATTTTGAACCCTTATTACGTGTTGCCTACATCTTGGCGCAATATTTTTAATAGGTGCGTTTTAATCATCCGCTTCTGCTTCGGAATTGTCGGTTTTCTTGTTTTAATCTGACAGATTAAAACGACTAAACCGACAATCCCGGAAACAGAAGCGGATGATTAAAACGCACCTGATATTTTGCTTGCTGCTGTCAGTGTCAGTGAATATTATTTTTGGAGTCACAGTTTATTGCTAAAGAATCAGTTAGATCACTCGGACCAGTTGAAAGTTCCAAAATAACATCCACTCCAGGGATACAAATTCAGGATACGCAGAAGACTGCTCTTTTATTATAGGCGGTTGTCATATATTGTATTATCTGAGTTGCGCAGTGTATGAACTGGAACATTGAGATAAAAAGTGCCGACGCAGAGTGAGCGATCTGATTCTTTAGCTATAAACTGTGTCATAGGGTTCAAAATGGCCGCACCCTATGTTGGGCGTGTCGGACCTCTCTCTTGCCCTGTATAGTAATCAAAGTATGTGCGTAAACCACATACTTTGATAAAGTATGTGACGTAAACTTATACGTGAAAATTGACATCTACGTATGCGCATTCCAATATCCTTCACGTTCACGTCTACGTTCGTACGTAAGCTTGCGTGCTCTGGCGTATGCACGTAACGAAAATAAAATAACCTCTTTTTAACTGGGAAAGAAGAAATCCTAATAATAATTGTCAGTGTATATCATGACACGTAAATGTCACGATGCGTTTAACAACTTAGAGCATATAAGACTAGAGATATCATTCAATGTATTTTGTTATGTATAAGCGGGGTCATCACTTCTGTCGTGAGGGGAGAATGGTAGGTACGCCATTCTCAATGGCGTACGGTTTGAAAGGGTTCGTATTTATGTTTACCATTTATGCACTGTAATTTCACAATCACTAATAATTTAGACAATTGATTCGCATGATTAATAAACACATTTATTAAACAATGTTCGTTTTCTATTTATGTTAAGCTTTCGTTATACATTGTATTGTATATATGATTTACTGGAAATGAGTATAATACGTTCGTTTAGGATTGAAAACTTTCTTTATTGTAGATATAGGTTTTGAAACTGTATGCTTTCAAATGAATTCGTGATCACACATTATTTTCGTTTGGTTCAAGTAGATCATTTAGAAACTGAAATATTTATTATATAGAGTAAATAAAAGAAAAACGAAAACAAATAACAATAATTTATTTCTAGTAGTAATAATATTAAATGTACATGTTTTATAATAAAATTATTAATCAATGTAATCAAAACAAGATATATAAAATATAGTAGGTACCTATCTATTCGTAATAGACATATTTATTAACTTTACAAGCAGAACACAATAGCTTATTTTGCTTTAACTGACTGATTTTGTTGAAACTTGCTGCCAATATCGACATATGCAATATATTTTTGGCCAGTCTATTCCACCCTTTGCATAATTGCCATTTCATCCTTGAAAAGATTTAAAAAAAAACCTTTTTTATAACATTATTGATTTTCTCGTCTTTAAATTTCAATGCTTTTCAGTGAATCCAGGAGAACCATCAACAGCCTAATGTCACTTTCATAAAGTACTGGGATGTAGGAGACAATTGTTAAATTATTCCCTCACATATGTATAAGCCTTCATTCTGTAGAAGCTTAAAGTTAGTGCTAACGCTCTTAATTCAGGGAGTATTTTGTTCTGGAATGATCTTAAATTACTCTCTTGACTAATTTCTTAGATCCACTTGCAAGAGAGAAAATAACATATAAATAAAATGTTTCCTCATCATTAAAAACATTTATGAATATTACTGGAATTAATTCTTACATCCACAAGTATATCTGTACTTTTTATAAAAGAGTTATTTTTTATGTATCCTATTATACTATTTAAAGATTCCAATCTACTTTGTAAAAATATTTCCCCTAAGTTTTTCAATTATATTTTTTTTTAGGCATAGAATCTTCTTTTGGGCAAGAGCTAATTTTCTATAAAAAATAACTAATTTTTTTTCTTAAGCATTGCTTTCCTGACATCATAATAATGCTTGATTATATGAGAAAATAACGTATTTGACTTCTACAAACCTTCGTTTTTCTATTTTAAGTTCTCTTTCCCTTTTAAAAGGGAGCTTACAGATATTGTGGTTTTAGGTGATGAGTTTATCAAATTTTAAACAATTTTTTGTCTTTTAAAGAGAGTTAAAGATTGAAGTTCCCTGTCTTGCATATTTTCGTCCCTACAAATAAAATGTATTCTGAGGATTTTTAATGATATACATTTAATTAAATTTCAAAAGTTCCAAAGGCTATTATTACCAGCACCTGTTTGGCTTTTACAAATATAAGAGCTAATCATACCTTTTCATTAGCCTTCTTTCTTTTCTATCTTCGAAATTTTCAATGTTGGGAACTGCAGATAAGGGCATATTTTCTTTACTGTTGTTATTTTTATGCCTGTAAACAATAATGTAATAATAATATTAATAATAATATATAGTATGTCTAGTAGACTGGGCCAAAAAAATAGAACAATTTTTTTCTTAGCGGAACTATGAAAATATTGTTCATGACGACAAAAAAAATTTTCCTGAAAGTTTGAGCCCTTAATAATAATATTAAGAGGTGCATCATTGCAGTTATTGATTTTTCAACAGTTATCGCGTTTTTGCATAAATTTCGGACTTGGTCAATTTTAAAAAAATTTTTCATCTCTTATCCTTGTAGGAAATTAAATTCCCCACAAAAAAGCTCTCTTAGTAAATTTTCGTAAGACGAGTCTATTCTTTGTAATCGAGCCTTAAACATTGGTATATATTTTCAATTTTTCACTTTGCATTTGGGATTTCCAAAATGAACTTAAATATTAAGATTACAAAGAATAGACTCGTCTTATGAAAATTTACTAAGAAAGCTTTTTTGTGGGGAATTTAATTTCCTACAAGGGTAAGAGATGAAATTTTTTTTTTAAATTGACCAAGTCCGAAATTTATGCAAAAACGCGACAACTGTTGAAAAATCAATAACTGCAATGATACACCTCTTAATATTATTATTAAGGGCTCAAACTTTCAGGAAAATTTTTTTTTGTCGTCATGAACAATATTTTCATAGTTCGCTAAGAAAATTTTTTTGGCCCAGTCTAATGTCTAGTATTTAACAAAATAAGCCACATATATGAATATCGAATTACAAGTATTTACAGTTTATTTGGAAGAAACTCATTTCTATAGCAAAGTACAGGTACATATTTTGGTATAGATCCTTTTATTGATCTATTGCTACCTTTAAAATAATGTTCAGTTGAAAATGGTCTGAACACAGACATGTGTTATTAGAAATGCTATTAATGCTCAAACTAAATACTTGACAGTTTGGTTGTGAGATCAGCGGGAAATCTGAAATAAGTAAAAAAAGATTTAAAATATTAATGGCAGTTGAATAAATATATACAATACAAAAATATATCTAATGCATTTAAGATTATATACAAAATGCATTATCGCAAAGAAAACGACTATTTTCTGTCGAATGCAACCAGCTGCGGTCATGTTCAAATGAAGAAAATTCTACAAAAATCTTTTCTTATTCATCTGCCTATTTCCCATTTTAAGTTACGTTTATGGAATATAGAATACTTACTTGTGAAACGTCAACCAGGATCCTTTTGTATGTATTATTGCAAACTTTCGGCATAATTAGCACTTATTTTATAATAAAATTACACTTAAAAAGTTTATCAAAGGGAAACCTCGTCCAAATTGTCTTTGAAAGCCACAAAAAATGATATTTTTAAAAACGAAAACAAAACGTCAAATGAAATGTCATTTATCACAAATACGCGCGTTATTTAAATTCGCCAATCATAAATCGTCGTGTTCCTAACTCGCCAATTATAATGCATCGTGTACCTAACACCGAAGGGGTTACCCCCTTCAGTACATAACAAACCCATTTGAGTAACACCTCTACTATTATATGCTCTCTAAGTTTAACAACTTCAACTCATATTTTGGACTAAGCCGTAAACATTAGGGAGTTTTAGCAAACAGCCGCTAACCATCCGCTAACGTTACCTTAGGGATAGACTGTAATCTACTCCGTCAGTGTTTATGAAAAATGTCACAATCTAAGTTTAACGTAACGTTAGCGGAAATCTTACGTACATTTGCTAAAACTCTCTATTATTTTTGTGCGTTGACGTTCACGTTTACGTTAACGTACTGAAATCACTCCAACTCTCTAAGCGTATTCTGGATAGAGCTCTACCAACACCTTCTGCGTGTGGACAGTGTCGGATTAGCAACATGTCCCGCCCAAGGACAATATTTATTCTTTTTGACTAACAAAAACTTTCATTATCCAAGCGTTTTTAGTATTCCTCTAGAAACCGGTCCCGATCTACAAGAAAGATATAGCCAATGTTTCTATAACAACAATCAGTCTAAAAAAGTACCCTGCGATTATGGATGGCAATATGAGGACAAAATCACCAATTCTGTAGTGTCAGAGGTAAGAAACTATGAATAACTGTGGGTAAATACAATACGAAACCTTGTAGTATAAAAACTATTGTTAAATAAATGAATTAAAAAGTACACTGAAAAGATTATCAAAAGATATGTGTCGGTTTTTAAACGACTCTAAAAAGAAGGAAGCTCCTATTTCGTTATTAGAAAGGAGACACCTTAGGGGTCAAACTCTGATGTTGAGATTCATTATGTTTTGATAAACACTTAATATTGGGAAAAAATTAACTTTTTTTCTTTTTTGAGTTTTATCAACAACTTATATCAAATTATTTACATACTATGATAAACAAAAAGAATGTTGTATTAAATACTAAACACTTTTGACTAAAACATGCTCGTGGACTCATAAAAACCAACTTGGAAGCTAATTTGACGACTCGACCTGGATATGTTTTTCTTATCTTTTCTCTTGGCCATGAATTTCTGGGAAAGTTTTCGTCAGCCAATATAACCACATCTCCTTCTGAAACCTTCTGAAACCTTACTGGTTGCATTTTCCCATTTATTCCTTTTTATGAGAGTTGACACATATTCTTTAAGGAGGTCCTTTCGCCACCCCTTTCGCCACTAAAGTTAAATAAAAAATATTAGATTATGACAAAAATTTATTTTTTTTTCTAATAGTTGAAGTCCTTATTTATCTAATGTTGAACTTTTAACTATACCTAACCGTGCAAATTTTTGAGAATTTTTTTTTTAAATGTGAGTATTTGTGCAGTGTCTTATGAGAAAATAAGACCTCAACAACAATTCTCGAATTATATTATTATTTATTGATTAGATGGAGTAGAAAAAAACTAAAAATGGGGTTTTTGAAATATTTAGGTTTTGTTTTTTACAATAAAATATATAGGTTACCTTGGAATTTATTGAGAAATTAATATTAAAAAAAAATTTGGAGTAACCTAGTTGAAATTTTTTTGTGATTTTTTAATATTAATATCTCAATAAATTCCACGGTAACCTATATATTTTATTGTAAAAAACAAAACCTAAATATTTCAGAAACCTTATTTTTAGTTTTTTTCTACTCCATCTAATCAATAAATAATAGTAAAATTAATTATAATTCGAAAATTGTTGTTGAAGTCTTACTTTCTCGTAAGACACTGTAAAAACACACATTTAAAAAAAAATTCTCAAAAATTTGCACGGTAAGGTATAGTTAAAAGTTCACTATTAGATAAATAAGGACTTCTACTATTAGAAAAAAATTAATTTTAGTCATAATCTAATATTTTTTATTTAACATTGGTGGCGAAAGGACTTCCTTAAGCCATCTCTTCCAAAATTTATGGGCAAATCTTTGAGCAATATGCCACTGCTTTCTTAGGTAAATATATATGTGTCGCAGAAACTTCCTGGAGGACTGACTTTGCGGGATCTAACAATGAAAAAATGGTTTGGTGTTAGGGCTTCGTAGTCATTTTGGTCTAATGAAACATACGTAAGTGGATGGCTTCCACAAGTAAAGTCAGTAGCAACTCCTCTTTAGGATATTGTTCAGTCAAAATTGTTTTAAGAGCATCTTTTACAGATCTTATCATGCATTCCCATACTTCTCCCATATGGCTAGCTACTGGGGCATTTCGGAACCATTTTAATATTACTACAGAAATTTTGAACTTGATTCAAATTTACTATGTCTCGAAGAGCATTTTTCATTTTTTTTTCGGCTCCACAAAAATTAGTCCCTAATTTGTCTGAGTACAGTTCGGCAAATGAACCTCCGAATTGCCATTATTGCCCAGTCGGTTGTAAAAGAGAAAGCCAGCTCTAAATGGATTGCTTTGATAGACATACAAGTAAAAATAACACCATATCGTTTTTCTCTCTTTCTACCAATGGATCATAGGTCCAAAATAACCTATTCCAGTTATTATGAATGCTCTGACTTGAGGAGTTATACGAAAATTAGATATTGGTACCATTTGTTGTAACTCAGTCTTACGATTTTTTCTCCTGCATATCATACAGAATGTTTGATATTTTTTGATGGCTCCCTTGATAATTTAAAATTTTTCTCGAAGATGGTTTAAGATCTGTTCCTTTCCTTGATGGTGGTTTAATTTGTGGTAATAATTTATTATCAGCTTCGTCATAAGATGTTGTAAGTCTAGGATTATTGGCTGTCTTACAAACATTTCTAGACGGTAAGCGTAATTTAGTCGGCCAATTAATCTTAGTATACCGTGTTCGTCAAAAATAGAGTTTAATTTAAAATACGGCTTGATTTCTTGAGTGTTTGATTTTTGTATAACTTAGCGATTTTTTCGCCAAAACTTTCTTTCTGTGCTTGTTTGAAAAGTTCTAACTCGGCGAATTTAAATTCTTCTCTCTAGATAGATTCTCAACATTATTTAATAGTTGCAGTTGATTCTTGCAGATGTGGATAAACTTCAAGACACAGACAGCGGATCTCACAAGAAAATCAAAAATTTGTATGTCCTTAGTTAGCACAAAAAGAACAGTTTTCTTTTTCTTATCGACGTCAGTATTTATTTTATTTTTATTTCATCTTTAGGCCAGTGATTCTCTTCCAAGGCTAGAAATTCAGGACCACGAAGCCAAATTTCGAAATTGTTAACATCCCATAATCCTCTAGTAGAAGCATCCGCTATATTTAATTTTGTAGGGAGCCAACGCCAATCTTCAGTGTTAGTCCAAAGTTTCACTAATTCTCTTTGCTACAAAGGTTTTATAATTGTTTGTCTCCAACTTAGTCTTTGAATAAGACCAAAAATACATTCTGCTAATTTTAAATCTATGCCCAGATTTGATGGATTTTGCTAATCTTGACCCAAGAAGTGCTGACTGAAGCTCGACTTTTGGGATAGTCATAGTTTCAAGGCTGCTTACTCTAGATTTATTAATTACAAAACATGAGGAAATTGTACCATCTGAAGCTACTACAGAAGCATACCCTTTCTCGTTTCCGTCATTGAAAGTGTGTAACTGGATATCGCTTACAGTAGGGTTGATTACACCATACCACCGAGGAACTTTTAAATTTTTGACTTTATGTAACGCCATTACTCAGGACTTCCATCTTTTATATAATTTAAGACAGACTAAGTTTTTGATCCCAGTCAATTATTTCTTGCATCAATATTCTAGCTTGAATTGTAAAGGCAGCGAGGAAACCAAATGGGTCATAGACAGACATTACGACTTGTCTTTTCATAGGTATAGTGGTATCTGATAACAAGTCTTTGTTTTTAATTAAAAATCTATCAGAAAAACTGAATAAATCCTCTTTTGGATTCCAATTTAAACCAAACATCTTCTCCAGTGTTGGCCATTTTTCTAAGTCTAAATTGACAATACTCTTAGATCGTAGTTCATCTGGAATGTGCTTCATAACTATGGGAGAATTGCTAAGCCAGCCTTCAAAACGTTTTCATAAACACTTATTATTGGGAAAAAAATTAACTTTTTTCTTTTTTGAATTTTATTGACAACTTATATCAAATTATATCTGACAACATTATTTATTTTTTAATACTATGATAAACAAAAAGAAGGTAATATTAAATACTAAGCGCCCAAACACTTCTGACTACAAAAAAATCATCAAACTCTTAATTTTTTAAGTTTTTTAATATTACTTTTTTAACTTGTATTCCCGAAACAAATGCAAATGAAAGAGTGTCAGGAATTAATTCGAGAACTCAAGGGGCGAAGAAGACAAACTAGAAAAAATTGGATAATTGTTTTTTGAAAAAATCCGTTTTGAATCTGCGAGTGTGAATCGAATCTTATACCCAAATTAACAATTATATCACTAGATAAATACCGTTTCGGTAGTCTAATGAGTATAGCCCCAGTATCACATACTTTTAATACTATACGAGGCAAGAGAGAGGTCCGATACGCCCAACATAGGGCGCGGCCATTTTGAACCCTGTGACACAGTTTACAGCTAAAGAATTAGATCGCTCACTCTGCGTCGGCACTTTTGATCTCAATGTTTCAGTTTATACACTGTGCAACTCGGATAATACAATATATGACAACCGTCTATAATAAAACAGCAGTCTTCTGCGTATCCTGAATTTGTATCCCTGAAGTGGATGTTATTTTGGAACTTTCAACTGATCCGAGTGAGCTAACTGATTCTTTAGCAATAAACTGTGACTTCAACAATAATATTCACTGACACTGACAGCAGCAAGCAAAATATCAGGTGCGTTTTAATCATCCGCTTCTGCTTCCGGAATTGTCGGTTTAGTCGTTTTAACCTGTCAGATTAAAACAAGAAAACCGACAATTCCGAAGCAGAAGCGGATGATTAAAACGCACCTATTAAAAATATTGCGCCAAGATGTAGGGTTCAAAATGGCGGAGTTTTCTATCTCCTTTTAAAAGGCACTGAGAAAGCTGCGCAGTGGACCATTCTCCGTATAGTAAAAGAAAATCAAAGTATGTGCCCAGTATATTGATAATACAGTAGTGACAGCTTGGGTCGGCTCCTTTGATGTCGGAGTGGTCAGAATTTTATTGACGTTTGCCGCTTATTTCTACACTGAGAAAAGTAACTTTGAAATATCTTGTCCCTTTATCTGTTTGAATAAAATATCACACAATACATAAAAGAACAAAACGTCTAAATATAATAACAATGTATTAAAATGTGAATTACACTCAATCAAATAATCAAAACAATGAACGACCATTAATCGATTGACAATCAACATATGCCAGTTTGACGTATGTGCCGCTTATTTCCGAACATGCGCAGAAAAACATGGACCCCTCATAAACAATGAACTGTCGCTACTGTATTATAACTTTTTAAAACAATTTTACAATTTATCCCTAGTTTTATATTCGACTCTCGAGATTTTATTCCTGATCCTCACTTATTTATTATTAAATAATTTGCTTTAATTTATTTTTAGTGGGACCTCGTTTGTGATAACGATTTTTTAGCAACCTTGGCATTAGTTCTATTCGGCGTTAGCGGATTAATAGGCAACTACATTTTTGGATATATTCAAGATGGTTTTGGCAGAAAACCGGCATATTACATATATTTATTCATCGAATGCGTGTTTGGAATCGCTACTGTGTTCGCCAGTAATTACGCCATGTGGGTAATATTCAGATTGGGCGTTGGGTTCACGGTACCAGCTATATTGGGTACCCCTTACGTTTTAGGTGAGTAGATTAAGATCTCACTATAATATACAGTGTGTTATTGGCATATATTTATATAATGAAAGCAGCCCATTTGCGGTACAGTTATTGTTAAGAATACCCTTAACATAAATAATTTCTATACCACCCCAATAACATTCACTGAAGTAATAATCCAAATAGAAATTAACTAGCGTGGTTGCTGTCCAATACAGATGCACGAATTTGAAATCAATAGTAATGACTGGACAAAGAAAAGTAGTTGTGCTGCGTTTGAAAATTACCTCATTTTGCTCTTTTTACTCGAAGTCGTTCTTTTAATACATCTGCGGCTTCTCAATGGGATCTGCTACGTGGTCTTTTAAGGCAGAGCTGGTAAATCGAGTAAGATCTATTTACTCCGAGTTAAATTTTAGAGCTTTCGGAGTAAATGGAATTTCTGTGACAATTGACAAAGTAGATGTACTTTTCTGGGGGTCGATTCTCGACTCGTAGGAATATTTTCCTATAGGAATTTTTGACATTTTTATATACATCGAAAATTTATGACATTTTCCTACATATAGGAAAGTGTCACAAATTCCTATAGGAAAAGGTTCCTACAAGTCGAGAATCGATCCCCTGAGATGTATAGACATCGTTTGTTGTCTCTTGTATTGCAGTTTATTCTTTTTCATATGTGTTTGGTTATTAAAAAAAATATTTATAAAACATGTCAGACAGAAATGAGAACATGGTTTATTTTCTAGTGAAAGCAAAAAAGCGAAAAATAACACAGATAAAAATTTACTTTACTTGGCAACATGCAACAAAAACCACGAGACGAGAGATCAAATTTGATTTAAAAGAAAGGTTTACGTTTGTTATTTTAATGTAAACCGGATACGGGAAACACAAACAAATCCATAGCCGTTCTTTTATTCCACATAAGCTCGATTTGCTCGATGATCACGTGACTAAAAAATCTACTAGCTCTACTCCGCTCCGTGAGGTACTTTTCAAATGTAGCATTGGTAATATGTAAGCTCGAAAATGATTGCGCGAGCCTCAACCATTTTTAAAAACGCGGCACCTAACCAGATTCATCTCACCGTTCGTACTATACATATTATATAGAAATATTACATTAAACCCACGCTAACAATGGCGACAAAATTATTAATATTTTGAGTAAGAAGCTTATGTGTATATAGTGTAAATACAAATTAGATTAGGTAGTGCGGTGTTCTCTTTACAAAATAAATGCCGAGGTGCTTGTTTTCTTCTTTTGTCGATAGTTTAGCTCAAAGTTTCTTAAAAACATGGATTACAGTCCGCTTCTGAAATATAGCCTAGTGGAGTTTGCATAAGATAAAAACCTTAATAGGCTTCAAAACAGTTATAACAATATTTTATTTAATAAAAAAAACTTTAATTCTTTAAACAATTGGGTGAAGGTCGACCTTACTTTAAATCCTGTACTAAATAAGCATATTTAAATTCTCCTTCAAAAAGGCGACCATATCCCAAACCTGTGACTACATTCGTAATGTCATTTATGTATGTATAAGAATTTAAAGGCAGAAGATCGTATAGGATTTAAATGTAAGAAAAATGTTGTCAGTAAAAGATTTAGTTTTTTAAAGTTATACACAAGTACAAAAAATCTGTCACTGTATAAATTTGTTTATCTGCATAAAACATGGATTTTTCAAAATGACATAGTAAACCGCTCTTGGCAAAATAACAGTAAAAGGAACGTTAAAACTACAAGAGTTGATGGAAAAAGATACTGGTAACAAAAATGATTTTATATTTATAACTAGAGCTAGGAATTTATCTTTGGTGACTTCCGTAAATTTAATTAAGATGTTTGAATCAGAGTGTAAAAATGTCCAGGGCCATATTGGAAAGACGATTTTTCATAAATTTTCAAATGCAATTTTAAAAAATGAAGGATTTATTGTTTTAAGAAACCTTGCTAATATTTATTCTGGTAACTTTGAAGATATTAATACTATTCATCCAGATATTTCAGGAAAATTTAAGTTGGCACCTATTACTCCTGTAGATGTCGAAAGAAGTTTTTCTTTGTACAAGTACATACTTACTGATAGGAGACAATCATTTAATACAGATAATTTAGAAAAACATCTAATTGTTCATTCGTTTTATAATAATGTTAATTTGTAAATAAAATTAGTTAATATTTAAATAATTATTAAGTATATTAGGTATTGTAAAATAAAACAAATAATAAATAATAATAAACTATTTCGATCAACTAACAAATTACTCTTATTGCATATGCTCTGCATATTTTTCAATTTTTTACGCATATATTGAAGTATTTTGCGGCATATATATGTGCATATTTTACTACTTTTTGGGTGCATATATTTCTAGGTCTATTTATAACAATCCCAACTATTATGGGGAAATGAATGAATCATATTTTTTAAAATGGTTCGAAAATCAAAACTGAGCCTTCAACGATTCTTATGGACAATGCTTCCTATCACAGCAGGTTACTTTTAAAAAACCCAAATATTCTTGGTGTTCCAAAACCGTTTATAACATATCAAAGACGGTCCTGTGCCCGCGAATCCAGATGTTTATTATGGGCATCTGTAAATAAACGTTTTCGTGACAATAATCGCGTTCGCCAAGTTGCATCAGCGCGAAACCTATCAAGGCCAACTAGTTTCGGACACGTAGACATGTATGTATCTCTTTCTATGAACGGCACAAAACATCAGATCAGTTTGTACTTCGCTAGAAGTCAGACGGGTTTCACTAGAAATACGATGACAGTTTTTCTGATATATAATACCTAGTTCTCTGAATAAATATAATAATAATAATAATAATAATAATAATAATAATAATAATAATAATAATAATAATAATAATAATAATAATAATAATAATAATAATAATAATAATAATAATAATAATAATAATAATAATAATAATAATAATAATAATAATAATAATAATAATAATAATAATAATAATAATAATAATAATAATAATAATAATAATAATAATAATAATAATAATAATAATAATAATAATAATAATAATAATAATAATAATAATAATAATATAAATAATATATATATAAGGGGGGTGGGTTGGCTCAGTGGTTAGAGTCATGACTTTGAGATCGAAAGGTCTCAGGATCGAATCCCACCGTTGGCCGGGATTTTTTCATTTAATTTAATTATTTAAAATTAATTCTAATGCCTTGGTAGGATTCCCCACTCGACCATTCACTGTTGGGTTCTAATTAACAGTGCTGTTCCTAAAGTGGCGCTGGGAAACAGTAACAAAGCCTACACAGAACACGAGGCTAATGGCCGTAGTAGTCGACGCCGATGACACCAAATTAAAAAAAATAATAATAATAATAATAATAATAATAATAATAATAATAATAATTAATAATAATAATTATAATAATAATAATAATAATAATAATAATAATAATAATAATAATAATAATAATAATAATAATAATAATAATAATAATAATAATAATAATAATAATAATAATAATAATAATAATAATAATAATAATAATAATAATAATAATAATAATAATAATAATAATAATAATAATAATAATAATAATAATAATAATAATAATAATAATAATAATAATAATAATAATAATAATAATAATAATAATAATAATTATTTAAACATTTGTTTTTTATTAAATGTTTCTTGAGATCCTTGTATTTTGTATTAACGTGGCAACGTCTACTTTCATAAGTTAATGACGTGCATTGGAAATTTCATTGCATTTACTATATCTCAAAAGCCTTTGGTAAAGTGTGGCATCAAGACCTTACTATTTAAAATAAAGACATTTTTCTTGATACAATATGTTCAACTACTAGAATTATATCTATCGCAGCTACCATTTAAAGTTAAAATGGAAAACGAATACTCTAAACTAAAGTCAATAAATGCTGGCGTCCCACAGGGAAGTGTTATTGAGCAAGTATTATATTTATTATACAACTATCACATTCCAGAGATAAAATTAGCCACATTCGCTAATGATACAGCTGTCTTAACGATAGGATCAACTAGAGACAAAATAACAGCTAATTTTAAAAACGGAATCAATAACACTGCCCAACAATAATTTTATTGCCAACAATATCTGAGCGATTTCTAGGTAATTTTGTGGTGCTCATTACGAATATGAAGTCCATTTAGTGGGATTGGCTCTATTTTTGAAGATGTATTAGAAAATTATGATAAAATAAAGAAATAAATCACTTTAAGAGACCAGTAGTCCCCATAAATTTGCTTGTGGGGTAGTAAAAATGACAGTGTTGTCAAAAATACGAAACGAAAAAACATTCAAATCCATAATGATTTATTAGGTATATAACAAAGAAATAAAATTTAATTTGGAAAATTATATCTAATTCGTAGGGAAGAAGCTCTTTTTATAAAATTTTCTTTTATGGGGACTGTCAAGAACATTACGTTGGAGGCTCCAGCAATAATCTGCCATCATATGCTTATCCCATCTGCTCTGATATCTTTCCTCCATCGCCTTTCCTGGTGGAATATTTCCCCTTGTTAAGTCGCCAAAACTGTCGGGAAATTTATCGAAGTGACTATGAAGAATCCAAGGGTCCCAGGTTCGAATCCCACCGTTGGCCGGAATTTTTTCATTTAATTTAATTATTTAAAATTAATTCTGATGCCTTGGTAGGATTCCCCACTCGACCATTCACTGTTGGGTTCTAATTAACAGTGCTGTTCCTAAAGTGGCGCTGGGAAACAGTAACAAAGCCTACACAGAACACACATGATTGAGAATTTAAACACAAATTTGAGACTGGCATATTAGGTATATACACCTAGGCCATAAATCGAAAAAAAAAAAAAAAAAAAAAAAAAAAAAAAAAAACTATGAAGAAAGTGTACTTTAATACTTATATTAGTACCTAAGTTTTTAAAGTTCAATAACATCTGTTACACCAGTTGCTCGTAATTGTCCGCTTTGTGGTTACTCAAGAAGTTCTTAACCACCGAAACAAAACTACACCAAGCAGCAGCTTCAAGTGTCGTCAGGTATTTTGTAAAATTAGAGTCCTTAATAAGTTTGCGAATTTGAAGGCCATCAAAAATACCCGCTTTTAGCTTTTCCATACTTAGTCTAGGAAACGATCTACATATGTATTTGAAGCACTTGCCATCTTTATTAAAAGCTTTAACAAATTGTTTCATTAGTCCTAAACTTGATGTGGAGCGGTGGGAGAATGATTTTTTCACAGTCAGCATTGGTTCGTTTACGACATTTACTGTTCCTACAATCATATTTTGTCTTATTGGCCAATTAATTATCTTCCAATGATCTTGTTTCGCCCTACTATCCCACAAGCAGATAAAACAAGGGTGTTTTGTGTACCCACCTTGCTGTCCAAGCAAGAAGTTCACCATTTTTAGATCCACACAAATGGAAAACAGATACTCTTCATGGGAGAGTTTCTGCAATACTAACTTAATGTTTTGATATTCTTCTTTAAGTTTTATTGAGTTGGCGATAGCAATTTAAGCATATCGGTTGGCATTGTGTAGCAGAACACACTTTAAGCTTCTACTGGAACTGTCTATGCCTGTTACCTGGAAAAAATTGAATTCCCATTTGACGAAGAAGTCAGGGAATATTGTTGCAATAAACAAGATCTTCATCTTGACTTAAGTAAGGAACAAGTTTAACCTCTTGCGTTCTATAAATTGTTATTTTTATATCTGGCTGTAGACAGTTTTTTCTTTTAACCCGGATGCTAGAAGTTCAGATGCTTGCTTTGATAGACCGAGGTCCCGTGTCAGGTTATTAAGTTCTTCTTGGGAGAACTGCTGGGGGTGTTGATTGTATTTCCTCATATTCACTTTCACTGCTGTTACTATACTGGTCCTCAATTTCTTCTACTTCTGACATTGAAGCATCTGTTATTGCTAAATTTCTTAAAAAATGATGGTATCCGGTATCTCAAAAACAAGAACCAATTTGGAAAAACTGCTTTTATTTTTTAATTCAGCTGGCCTGAATTACCCTAAATACGTTCAAAAATACTTGGCAACAAAATTGGAGGAAACCCCGGAAAACCTCACCCACCATCATCGAGACGGTAATGCATGGCGATATTATAATCTGCATGCCATATCAACAGAAATTGAATTTCTATTAATACGGCACACATCAAATCGTATACCGAACCATGCAATTTAATTAAAAATCCACATGGTCCGGTCTGGGACCCGAAGCCCGTCAGTATCTGACCATAAACTTGCCTATAAATGAATATAAGCACGTTAGACTGCTACACCACCGACCCGATGTGGTATACTTTAAACTACGAAGGCTCTCGCAAATGTTTAAAAACGGGAATTTCTAGGAACGTTCCCAGATGGAAATTAATTAAAATATACATTTTATAAATAAAATCTAGGGACTTTGTCACACCACCTAATAAAAATAAACAATAATAAATTAAAAATGAAATTTAGTGACTTCGTCACAAACTAGAATTAAACACAGGTAAAATCTAGATTTAAAATTTGGTAATAAATTATGTTAATATAAAAATGCTGATTAATCTTGTAACATTATTTGCATACGCACATATTAAAAAAACTCAATTGCTGACCATTGGTGACCATATGTACAGCGTTTCCTGTCGGGTTTCAAGAGATTATGGCCCCCTGGGGTTACAATTGTTACAATCCATGAGTCAGTATTTTCAAAGTCTACAAAATGGTAGTTTGTATATGCACCATATGTTTATTTTTGGGGTTGACGAGCAAAAAAAGGACGTCGCTGGTTGAGTACTTAATAAAAAAATTATAGGTTTGTTCACGAAACAAACGTAGAATATTGGTGGAAAAAAAGGTTGAATTGTCCCATTTTTAAATTCGATCATGTAATAATAAAATTAGTGCCATTCGTTTTTGAAAATTCACTTTTATTATGGATTTCTATTTTCAATTTTAATTATTTTCAGCTATAGAGTTGGTTGGACCCAGCGATAGAACCTTGGTCACAATCCTAATCAACATAGCTTACTCGTTATCTCTAATTACTCTAGCCATAATAGTTTGGGCTGTACGGGATTGGAGGTGGATGGCCTTGGCGACAACCTTACCATTTTTAGCGATATTTTTTTCGTGGCCTTTTTTGCCGGAAAGTCCAAGATGGTTGCTTGCCCAAGGGAAATATGAAGAAGCGGAGGCTGTTTTACAAAAAATGGCACAGTAATTATTTTAGATTTATTTTTTATAAAATGTTTTAGTATATTACGATGGCTTAAGTGTAAAATTTACTTTTTGGGGTTACGACGTTTTGCACTTAAACCATCGAATTATTTTCTTTTAAGGCTTAAATATGTCTCTTTTAAAACTTGACTGGGTTATTTTTTCTTGGTGCAAAGTTGTTCATAAATAGAATCGTAAATTTTGCTATACATATGATTAGATTTTAGATTCCGTTTCTAAATAGAGATGCTTTGCCCGTCCCTGTTGACTCAACCTTCTTATAGCCACGCGGGTGGCCACTTGAATGTTCGGGAACGGTCCAGTAAGAATTGAGATCTCCATTGTTTCATTATTTTCATTGCGGCCTTCTATTTATCGTCAGTGGCATAACGTAGCCTGTGTATGTGTTATCATAGATAAATTAATAAAACAAGATGAATTTTTTAAATGCACGCCACTGTCAACATGTTTGTAGTTCCCAGCATACTATTAGTTAGCGCCACCATCGCAATAGGCCTTTCCATCACAATTTTGTGCATATGCGTCAATATCAGCCATCTTTTTCGTACTGTTTTTTGTAAACAAGCATGTTATAAAATATTTAAGTACGTGAAAAAAATTATAATCAATAAATATTAATTTAAGTATATTCATTTAAAAGAAAGGAAAATTTAAGTAATGTAATCATTTTCTTAATTGAAAAATAAATATGTTTGCAATTAATTATATTATCTGTATTGTTATGCATATTATGTAAAAGTAATACAAGGTATAAATCATTTAATACATTATTATTTTATAAATTTTCCAAAGATTTGCCTGCAATATCGTAAAAAAAAACTATCAAATCATTAGGCAAAATACATTAAAACACGTTCAAAATGAGCAATGTGGATGAAAAAATGTGGTCAAAGTGACGAAGGTTTTCGATCGATTGATGATGTTACTAAAGATACACTCACCGGCACGAAAAACGGACACCTCGATAATTTTTTATAAAAATGCATTAATTTTTTTTATTTGTTTTTTAATTCGGTTTTAATCATTTGGTCAACAGAGAACACGGTTTATTAGAATACCTTGAAGATTTTTTAACATGAAATGCCTTACCAAATTGAATATATTCCAGATATTGTACGATAATCTCAAATGCAAAAGTTATCATATTGCCCTTACTTCAGTGGTTCAAGTAGGCTATGCATTTTGAGTGATTTTCACGATGATATTAAAGGTTAAGGTAAGTGTCTATTATGTTCTATGGTTTAGTACTAGGTTATGTCAATTAGTGCAAATTTTAAGATGCCTTTAAGAGCAGAAACTGCTGATTTACGTGGCTAACAGATTCGGGGTATCACGCAGTACCGTGTAACGTGTATTTACACGTTTTATAGAGACAAGACTTTATACTCGACGTCCTGGAACCGGTCCTCAGAAAAGAACTATTCATCGAGATGACCGTTTTATGATATCTTCAGCACTAAAAAATCGTCACACAACTGCTCTAGAGATTAGAAATAATCTTGAACATGTCAGGAAGGTAAATGTTAGTGAACAAACAGTTAGAAGAAGGTTAAATGAAGCTAATCTGAGATCTCGAAGACCCTATAGGACCAGAACTTTCCAGGGAGCGTCGTGTAGCCAGATTATAATTCGATAGGAAGCATCAAAATTGGAATGCAGACGACTGGAGCTTTGTGTTGTTCACCGATGAATCCAGATTTTGCTTACGATCACCAGATGGTCGCGGGAGAGTCTGGAGAAGGACAAATGAACGATATGCCGAGTGTACTTTTAGCCCTAGGGTAACTTTTCAAGTGGATTCAGTTATGGTGTGGGCTGAAATATCTTCGGAGGCACGTATAGAATTGTACATTTTGCCTAGGGGATTTGTGACTGCGGATAGGTACATAAATGAGATCCTACAAGATTATGTTGTCCCATATGTACCATTTATTGGTAACAACTTCATACTGATGCATGACAATGTACGCCCTCATGCCGCCCGCATTGTCACGGAATATTTGAAAGAAGTTGGTATTACCAGAGACAACAGAGACGTGTAACTTAATAGGAAAAAGTGTTCGGTGGTCCATTTAAATTACATATATGACTTTCTTTCTCTTTTACAATGATCTTTACATATATTTATCTCCCTCCAATAAAACTAACACCAATTTAAGAGGTCGCTGATGTTGCTGGTTTTTTGACGTTGACGTATCGATTAAAACTGACAACTGACAATGTTATGAATGTTGTTATGAACGTGTGCATTTTATTAAAATTAATTTAATTTGGGCCCCGTTTATTTCTTTGAGTCTGATTTTGTTGTTTAATTTTCTTTGGGGGGGATTGTTTATTTTTGTATATTATTTTTTGCATGAAGCAATTTCTGGAACCAAACTCGCGTCTTTGTACACATTTCTTTCTAGAGGTAAGTAATTTCCAATTTATTAAGAAAACCACTGTATAATGTGTTTGTTTAATAATATATTACAAAATGGCTATAATTATTTTAGGTGAATTGGAACAGAAATCCATTGTTACAGCTACGTTTGTTCATTAAGTAGGTAGATGAATGTCTGGACAGCTTTAATGGTAGCACAAAGTTCCTACCTACTAGAAAAGTAAAATGTATACCGAGTAAAAAATCTGCACATGTAGTATTGGCAAAGGACTTTTGAAATGATTAGAGATTGGCTATTTCTTACATACACCTACCTCTAATAGCCACTCTAAAGGAAGAAAAAAATTGAATCACAAAAGGGCAGAATTTTAAATTAGGATGCATTGGAAAATAAATTTGGGGACATCAGGTCGGTTTTGAATTTTAGAGAGAGATCAATCTCAAGAAAAGTTTAATTTATCCTG
This sequence comes from Psylliodes chrysocephalus, assembly GCA_927349885.1. Classification (NCBI taxonomy): domain Eukaryota; kingdom Metazoa; phylum Arthropoda; class Insecta; order Coleoptera; family Chrysomelidae; genus Psylliodes; species Psylliodes chrysocephalus. The sequence goes on from OV651824.1 coordinate 14,368,580, forward strand.
CAGAACAACCAGTAGTTTAAGTAGGATTTGCTATATCTTTATTTGAAGATTTCCTTGATAATAAATTGTAATATACTAATTGTTTCAAATGAAACTGAAAAAGAGTTAAATACGAAATTAGATTTTTCATGGGTAAAATGCTATATTCATTCAAACATTGTAAGGTAATGTGGAAAATAGGTATACCCTGGTGGTGTAAGAGACAGGTAAGGGGCAATGACAAAAAAATTACAAAAATGTATTCATCTTTAAATAGTGTTTATTATTATTATTATTATTATTATTATTATTATTTGCTATGTTTGAAAAGTACCTCTTGCTGTAGAACAGATCATAGAAAAACTAAAAAGAGAAGGTTTGAATAATAGGCGGGAATTGTTTCCTTGTTTTTAGTTTATCATATCGCGCTTCACGCGCTGCGAGCACTAAATAAAAGCCGTTTTTACACCCATATGATAATTAAAAAATGAATAAATTTTAAAGAAATCAATAATTTTACTAATGCAATCTTTTAAATATCACTTTAATACAATATAATGATCAAATACAGGGATAATTATTATAAATTTATAAAGTTAAAGCTACATTTGAATATTATGAGGTGGTGTAAATCTGGCTTTGCTAATAAATTAGGTTATGTTACACTAAAACATGACAGTCGTGGAAAATGTAGGTGAGTAAAATTTATTTAATCTTATTTTTAATTTAGTTTTAGTTAAATTTAAGTAATTTATAGGTGTAAAAATATACTGAGGTCCTTAACGATGTCATTAACTTATAATAAATTCACATTATCATGTGCTGCTCCAAATTGCAGAAGCAAATATTATTTACATTCACTTAATAAGAAATTTTTTTACTTTTCCGTCCATTATTACCCTTAGAGAGAAATGGTTTGATATTTTAAATATTCCCTACACATCTAAAAAAAACTATAGTGCGAGGATCATTTTGACGAGAATGCCTTCACCAGCACTTTGCCTACTAAGCTCATTAAATTTGCCTTGCCTTTAGCGCCTTTAGAAGAGAATATTACTACTAATAATAATATTACATTAGATGAAAATTTTTCAAAGCTACCTTCATCAAATTCTCTTGCAAAAATAAATGTAATTAGTAATGTTTTGATTAAACCTTCTGTTTCGAATATAACTTCAGCTAAAAGAAAGCTAGATTTTTTTAATGATAGAATTGAATGTGTTGAGGAACCTTTAATAAAGAAACCACGTGTAAGAACTGGTATTTTAAATCAAATTAATGCAACTACAATTGGTAATTTAACTCCTAGAAAGAGAAAATTTTATTATATTAATCGAGAGCAGCAAAACAAAATTTCAAGATTAAAAAATAGTTTATTAAAATCTAAAAATACAATTAAGACTGCTTTAAAATTATCAGAAACAAATTTATTTAAAAATTTTAGTTTAATTTTAAGATACACACTGCGCCTTTATTTTTTTTTGTTTTAGTTATTCCTGAGTATGGAGATTTTTGGAATGGATATTGCAACTACAATGAACCGAAATAGATGGGTGAAGGGATAGTAAAGTGGTTTAGTGCCAGAGTTACCTAACCAACAAAATTTCAAAACAACTGGTCTTTGTTATTGTTTTAAAATCATTTCTATACATGCCAAAGTTACCTATTCCTTAAAATTATGTAGTTCATGACAAAATTAAATACTTATTTGACAAGTGACTATTTTTAAATTTTTCTTAAACTTTGATCTCAACTTAATTAATTATTTTTTAGCAACTCTGGCACTGGAACACCCAATAGAGCTTAAGAATAATAAAAAAAATTTCAGGTAGTAAACTCAATTTATTTTTAATGTGTACTTTTTGTGATAATGTGTAATTTTGAAATATTAGGTAATTTTATAGATATAAAATAATAATATTAATAACAATAATAATCGTGATTAGTGTAAACGTATATTTTTAAATTAACTTCAACCCTTGAACATTTTTCAACATATTGTGAATATGATGTTTAATATAATGTAATGATATAGTTGCCTATTCTAAATAAAATAAACTTATTACAAATGTTTTTATTTTTCATTTAAAACAAGTGACATTTTCCGTTTTTCAGCATTTACTTACAATAAAAATTCATTTTACTTATTGATTGTTTCAATTATTGTAAGTAAAAGCTGTAAAATAGGAAAATGTTACTTGAAATTACTTCAAATTTCATAAATTTTAAAGCCCGCCATTTTTTAAATCGCTTTACCTAGTAGTTTTCTACTTTACCGACTGTACCGAATTATAGTTCATCATAACGCGCTCAGCGCGCCACTGTCGAGGTCAAACAAACTTGTTACCAACTATTTACAGGGGAACTGGCTACCCTGGAACAGATCGAATAGATTAGACTACTAGTTGGAAAAGGTACACCTAGTAACCAAATTAGGAGACTAGGAAAACTTTTACATGACTGGGGACACAACAGGAATGCACACCCACAAGATACACAAACAAACGAAATAACAGGGGTAAGCCTTCAGCAATTTCCTATTTAAATGATGATAGTATGTCATCCTTCATTCCCTTTTAGAAGGCATGGCATATAAATCTATTGATCTTGATGATCCTAAGAGGAGTTAGCAGGGGGTGTACGGAATGGGTCTAGCAGGTTTCGATCCAGTTTACAGGATGGGAACTTACTCAACTCGGGCCTTTTACATTTGTGTTGAGTGTATGTGTGTTTGTTTCGTTTCCATGGTTTCTATTAAAATAAACAGTCATAACAGATCCATACCTTTTTGCCAGACTAATGTAAGCGACATTTGTTCAAATGGCACTTATAATAGTCTGGCAAAAAGGTATCGATATACTCTATACTTTATAAAATATTTGTTACATTAGTTTTTAAATATATGTTTGAATTTCCCGCCCTAAAGCATTTTTAATTTTCCCGCTATTTACAAGTGGCGCCATCATAGACTGGTTGTGGTTACAATCGCCCAAATTACTTTTACCGAACAAAAAAAATACATTGAGTTACATGTCTCGCTGGATTGTCTCTGGTATTACCCAAATGGCATGACCAGCGCGCAGTCCCGATCTAAATTCCATCGAGTATATTTGAGATATGCTCGGTAGAAGGATTCGAAGCTGGGTACCTGCTCCCCTTACCTTTAATCAGCTCAGAGTGGCTCTTTTAGAGGAATGGGAAGCAATTCCACAGAATGAATTATTCAACTTAATTAACAGTATGCATAGAAGAATGAATGCCGTTATACAGGCTCGTGGAGGTAATACAAGGTATTAATTAGACAGACAAGTGTTAAATACTGGTTTTTTAAATTATTTTTGTGTTTCTGATAATAATTGTGTAACTGTTAATAAATTTATTTTCTTTGTGTTAATGTTTACAGACGTTATTCTCTTGAAATAAAAGCTTTCCGAAAACCTTTTTTGAAGAAAGCACATTTTAAAATCATGTACCAATCCATGCCTATCGTTAACAAAAGTTACAATACAACAAATATAAATCTGAGGCATTTGAATCAAAAATTATAGGGGCCCGTTTTTCGTGCCGGTGAGTGTATTTATATTTGTTTACTACATTTTCATGGAGAAAGTGGTTCAACAGAAGAAAATCCTTATCTGGTATTACACAATATTTTTTTAATAAAAAATACTACTTCGGTATACACAGTAATATTATTAGAAATGTCATGTTGATCCTTAAAATATTAAATAATTTATCTCATTAATTGATTAACTTTCATGTTAAAGTGTTTTTGCAATTACTAATAGTTGGTTAGCATAATTAATTAGAATAGAGTTATAATCATTATTAGTTTTCATTAATTTTTTACACAGTAAGTAAACAAGTATTGAAACCTAACCTTTCATTCAGCACAGTCAGCACACTTTTCTTTTCTTGTTCCGAACGTCTACGACACTTCAAGAACCTTTTCAATTGCTCACAGCTATGTGCTTCCCCAGAGTTATAAAAATGTAAATCACCATCAACGATTTTTTCTAATAATTGATTTGTATGTAGAGATAATGGGTGCTATGATTGAACGTTTACGTTATCCGTAACGTACATGTTATGCCGAATTTTAAAAGTAACGAGGCAAGTTCGGATGATGGAACACTGTTAAATTAGAAGATAACAGGCGGAAAATAACAGTAACGTGTTGGAAAAAGTTTTCCATCATACGAACTTGCCTCATTACTGTTAAAACTCGGCCTAACATGTACGTTACGGATAACGTAAACGTTTAATCATACGACCCATTATTGCTTTTCTAGCCATTATTGATCAAAACAGTACGAAACATTTGAATTGGCGCTATTTCAATATGGCAGCTGCGCTTGCGCTCATCACATGATGAAAAGGCCTATAGTATGAAAGCGATGTTGCCGGTTTCCGTAAACTTTCATGGGATGAGAGTTATTTCAAATTCATCTTAATTTTTTTATCAATCTACATGCGCACCATAGTATCCATACAATGTCCATACTATTGCTGGGATTTTTAAAAAAAGGAGTTGACAACCTCGTAAAAAATGAAAACCCGTGTTGGCGGAAGGCCAAACATAATAATGAAATGATAAAACTTATTTTATGAATTATGATGAAAGTTCTAGAGATCGGCAAGTTATTTTTAAGAAGATAAACATCGTTGATTTGATGTAATTAGTAAGTATTAGCAATTTAATTTAATATTAAAGGTGTGTAGATTTATTTAAGGACTTTGTTTATCATTGTTTTCTTAACCTTATATAATTTCATATTTCATGGATTTTCAATTCTGTTTTAATATTTGAAACAAAAAATGTCTGGCCCGGGTATAGTTAAGTATTCTCGAGAGTATTCTTGTTCAGCTCCTAATTGTTTAAATAAGTATTATTCTAAAATTCAAAAAGTTGGATATTCTAATATTAAACCTTTTTCATTTTCCTTCCGATATTAAAATTTGCCAGAACTGCCCAAGCAGCACACATTAGTATAACTTACGTTTTTTTATACGTAATACTGGTTGATTCCGTATACGTTTACAGTTTACTATTATTATACCTACCGTGTTTTAAATTATATATTATACGTTTTTTATATACATCCTATGGTATATAGTTGTAAATTTTTTCACGATTAAATATAGTTAACAATATACGACTATTTTCAGTTTGCGATGATCTATTTTTATACAGTGGGCCTATATATACGTTTAGGTGTATTTAAATTAAATTCGTATAAATTTACATAATATTACAATATGCGTTCTTCATTTATAATTCCTGTTTAAATTTCGTTTTGGTTGATTTTTTATACGTTTACCATCTACCATTTTTATACTTAACGTTTTTTAACAGATAAATTAAACGCTTTTGTTTGTCGATACTAGTTAATATACCTTTATTATTCTACGTTTAAATATAAGTCACCTTAAACGCATATTACCAGTTTACGATAAACTAGTAGACATAAGTAAATAATATGTATATATTTAGGTTTATTTAAATTAAAAGCTTATAGATATATTTATTTACATTACATCCATATTTTTTTGATTATATTACCTGTAATATTTATAACAAATTCCCCATACACCGCGAACTATTTTTAGATGGCGGATAAAGAATGACGTACTAGTGGTACGGTCTTTTCTCATTTCTACTCATGCGTATGTGTAGTATTAGTGGTCAGTATAGGGAATGGTTTGTGGCAGGAGGTTCGTCCATTTTCATTTGTATACACGTTTTTATGGATTGCATGTTGCTCTGGCGTTCTGGCTTTTACAATATTAATTAAAAGCATAGGTACGTTTCTATTAATGTTTTAATTTAGCTACTCCTTTAATCATTGTTGCATTTTACAACAATTACTGTTTTATAGCTAGGTAAAATGCTTATATAAACTCCAAAACATAACTTTACTTTTGTTTCTCTTATTTTTATACGTATTTTTCAGTGTATTTATTTTCTTTTTTTTTGATCAGTTGTTTTTTTATTTAATAAAATGTCTAAAATAACCCTGTCTCGGCGTCATTTACGTAGAAAAATTGCACAAAATATTCATGCTTTAAAATCAGATCAAATTTTTTTTATTCTCAATGAAGATAACATTAATAAGGCTTCAGACATTAATATATCATCTGATTCTATTATTTATAATAATTTCCAAAACAATAATACAAATTTAACTTCGGAGCTTTTAGAAAATATTTCACCTGAAATTGAGTTACATTTTGGTTATAGGAATGGTAATCGAATTAAATTACGGGTTTTGAGCTTACATTAAATTGTAATTAGATGAAACAAAATGGATTCTATGTATTTTGAGGTGATATTTCCGAAAAAAGGCAAAACAAAATGTAGCAGTTTTTCGAAAGTGCCGAAATTTTGGATTTTATCAATTTTTCAATTTTGCGCAGGCGCATGTCGGAAATAAATCAATATTTTTGAAACGCAGTTTACGACAGTTGAAATCTTAGGAAAAATGATAATTTTTATGTCTCTTGAAAAATTTTTATCCGATGCACCGTTCTCGCGGTATAGACGATTGAAATTTGTTTAGTATTTTGAGGCGACGAAGGTCGAAAAATTGAATTTGTAAATGTTCAAACACTAAATTCTTCATAACATTGGTAAAAATTAAGAAAAAACAAAAATGCGTTCTGAACTTAAGGGATGTGACTAGTAATTCCCAGAAGGGGGCAAAATAAATTCCAAAATTGGGCATATGGCAGAAGGGCAAAATGTACCGCTGTCCTAATTTCATTGTTTGCCTATAACGGCCAAACTATTTGAATTTTTTTAATACCACTTACAAAGCTTACTCTTAAATGTGAAATCTTATGTGTGTGTGTGTGAAATTCACCGACATCGGATCATAATTGGCTAAGATATCAAACAATTAAATAAATTTTTTTCCTTAAAAAAAAAAATAATTTTTTTTTCGAAAGTTTGAAAAGGCACAAAAATGCCAAAAATGCACCCAATGGCTCAAAACTTTTTTTGAGTACTCTATTGTGTCTAGAATACGAATACGGAAAATTCTGCAAATATATTTTATCTATTTGTTTGACCACTGTTCATTGCGTGACGACCAAAAAACACGGTTTTTGAGAAAAGTTGCCTAAAATTGACAATTTTTAGTTTTTTGGTCTGAAAATTAAGCAAACCCAAATTTCATGTCATCTAAATGTGTATACAAAGTTTAAAGTGTGTACGTTTCTTCTAAGTTGTAGAATTCTCCCGACAAAAGTCCCATTACACGCGCTCCACGAAATCCAAAACTCGTATATACACTACATTACTGTAATTTGATTTTTTTGCGATTTCCAGTTTTAAATTTCTTACATATCTAAATTTATTAGGCTTAAAATTTATTAAATTGTATTTTACTGACTTGATATAAGACGTTTCTTGAGTTTTGTGCAAAATATAGAATTACCGTCAAATTAGCCGCACGTCGCATCAAGGATAGTAATGGTCTCGGCGTTCGCTATCTGACAAGTTTAAACTTCAAACGGTCATATTTTTACAAATTGAATCGCTTGATAGTGTTCATCGGTATAGATTTTTAATAACCGTGTTCAGCAAGCTCTGTGTACACGTGGCTTTTCGAACTTCCCAGCAATTTATTGAGTAAGTATGCTCCTAAATTAAGAAAATTCTATCACAGTGCTATAATTTTTTTGTTTCCAGGTTGCAATGGCTGGCCTGTGTTTATTCTGTCATCAGACACTTGCAGAGGGTAAACTATTGCAGATTTGCAATGCGACCTATGACATTCGACATATAACCGAAAACTACGCATTTTTGTGCTTAGAAAAATGCTCGTAAAACGAGTGATTTTTTCTTAAATCCAACATTTTCCCCTTTTTTTAAAAAAAAAACAAGCACACTGTCGATTTTTTCCGTAATTTGGGCACTTTACAGACTGAAAATACATTAGAATCAGTAAGTTTAATGAGAAACAAGCTTACTTTCTCTCCCAATTGCCAGAAAATTCGAGTAGCTTTAATTCTCGCGAGAATTACCGATCTTTGCACACGTGCGCTTAGAAAACAGTGGATGCTAGAAAAAATGTATGTGCCACAGTTTTTCGTGTTTTTTTTTTCTCTATCATCTGATGGAAACAGTTTTCTATTCAGATAATTAGTTTTCGAGTTAATTAAGAAAAAAGTACGAGAAATTAAGAAAAAATTGTTTTGCAATTTTTTTCAAAAAGTTCGGAACGTAATTAGAAAATACGTATTTTTGTCATGCATATATATATCTTCTTCCATTTCAAGTTTTCTTGTAAATAACTAAAAACCAGATATTAGAGAACAAAAAGCAAGCTTATCACCAAGTTGGAAGGAACTTACACTCAGGCTTAGGATTAATTTTCTAACATTTTTAAAGTATACCTTTTTGTGTATTTTTTTGTGCTCTTTTCGATGGCGAAGTTAGTTTTTCAAATATATTTTTTTTGTTACATGTTTTCGGAAAACCCGAAAAAAATCATATGGGAAAAATTTTTTAAAAAAACTACTCCCTCCGGTTTTCTGCGAATTCCCGAAAAATTATGGCAGACTTATTTTATTTGAGAGCCAAAAAAAAATACGCAACTTCTCTCATGGGCACATATGTCTAACATTTATAATTTCGCCACAAATTCATCGCAAATTTCATTTTTATGGTTCTGATCAAAAAAACGAAAAATCGACTTTTTGGTAAAAGCACTTCTGGAGGCGATAAATTCGCCATTAAAACTACCTGTTCAATGAATTTCCGAACTATTTTTGCCTCCTCTTTCGAATGGTGCATTTATTTTCACTATCGGAATGATACTTGCCCAGATAATTAGCATTTTTGCAATGGAAAATTCCGGAAAACCCGGTTTTTCCTAATTTAAAAAAAATTGAAAAACTGCTACATCTTTTTTTTTCTTTTTTTCGGAAAGATCCCATCAAAATACACAAGGTCCTTTTTGTTTCATCGAATTACAAATTAATGTAAGCTCGAAGGGGCTTTTTTTCGTTATTTAATTGGACTATGGGGTGAACCAACCGACCGAACGATTAGGTGTTCCATGCAAGATTGGCTTAAGTTAGCTAAGGCTTGTCTAGAATACAACACATCCAAAGTGTTAAGCTAAGATTTTAATTTTCATATATATTTTTTTATTTAAAGAAAAAAAGAAAAAAGAAAAGTTCCGTTTAGTTTGTTATTCAGTATTTTAGTATTTATTTTTAGTACTTATTTATTTTTTAGTATTTTATTGTTTATTTTTTTAAATAAAATTATGTTCTGTACATATAACAAGTGATCAAAAAAATTTCCTAAATATTTTGGGCCAATTACAACTAAAATATAAACACGAGTAATGCCTTTTTCTGGTATACACACCTGCTATGGATGTAATCCAAACTGTCACTTAAGAAATATTAACATTTTTCCATGGCCTCTTTTAGAAATTTTGTTTTGATCACTTTATTTAATTTGGGTTTTAAATACATTTAAAACAATATCAGGTAGACGCATTTTACACATTAATAAAAATAATACAAATATATATAAGATAAATCTAATATAGACGTATAGTAAAACAGGATAATTAAAGGCAGATAAAGTAGTAATGTTAGACTTATAATAAATAAAAAAATATACGTTTATAGAGCGGACATTTTCACGTATATATTGGGTAGCATATCAACGGTATCCATACGTATATTGTAGTATATAAAAAAATGTCTTTAATACCAAAGTGGATTCGTATAAATATACTACAACTATAAATCTAATATAGACATATAGTAAAAACGTGTAATTATAGGTGGATAAATTCTTAAGGCGGACATTTTTACGAATATATTTGGTAGTACATCAACCGTATTCATACGTATGGTAATAGCTAAAAAATACGTAATTTATACCAAACTGTGCTGCCTGGGTGGTTTAAGACTTTAAATTTAACTTTAGATAATAATACTCGCTATCTTTGTGCAGACCATTTTTGCCTGAGTCTTTTATTAAGGTTTCCTCAAAAAGTAAACTGCTAGTTAGACATTATGTACCAATTTCATTAGATAATTGTGCATCCAGTTCAAATATACAACCTGAGAAATAGATTTTAGAATAAATTGAGGATGAAGCAGAAATATAGGAGCATAAGAAAAACAAGAAATTAGTTGCAAACGTAAACTTAATAATTAGTAATGAACAATTTGAACGACTCTCAAAACAAAGAAAAACAATAAATAAATAAAAATAGATTCAGAAATTTAAGTCCTAAAGAGAAAAAGTTGTATTTTATTAATATTTGATAAGAGAAATTGTTCAATAAGACATATTATGTACACTTTTTGTTTTGTTTTAATAGGAAACACCGGACACCCAACAAAATATGGTCCATTTTTCCAAGAATGGGGAAAACTACCTACTATTCATTTTACTTACAATTGTTATTTAATATTGACCTCATGTATATTTGTATTACTCTATAATAATTAAAATATATGTTTCAAATATTTTATTTTGATGTAAATATTTTTTGTTTACATTTTTTTTGGGGTTTTATTACGAAAAAAAAAACGATTATTTATGTTAAATACATTTTTTTTTGAGTAATGAATGCCAAAAAAATGTAAATAAATAATAAATTATATTTGAATGAACCGCAGTTCGCTCAAAGCTTTTTTTTTATTCTTCTCTTTCTTACTCAGCCTCTAACTGGCAAGTCAATCAGCCAGTGTAGTTAAAAAAAATCCGTTCCATACTAATTCGCAGCACTATTTGTTTCCAAAAATTAACGGATTCGACTATCTTCTTTATTAATTCATCCTATGTGTGTTATTTTATTTCATTGTTGGTGTAGGAATGACTCGCTTGTGTATATTTTCGTTTTTTAAGCATATTTTTATATTTTTTGCCGCATGCGTCCCGCGGGACTCATTGGACAGCACTGGATTAAAGAATCTGCTTTTTTTTTATAAAGTATGAATATATTTTCATTCTGCAAGTACATACATCCTATTCATATTTACTCAACCAACCAAAACGTACATAATTACGTTATAATATCATATGTATTTTATGTTTTGATTCCAGAGTAAATGGAAAACAAATAACAAAAGACTTCGTTAGTAATTACAAAGGGCGCAAGCCGGCAGGGCAAACAACAACAACACAAACAACAACACGTACTACGCAGAGGAAAAAAGTAAATTACGGTATAAAAGACTTGTTTAAATCAAAAAATTTGCGATGGAAGACGATTATTATAACGTTTTTGTGGTTCACGAATACCAGCGTGTACGTGGGGCTGTCATATTATGCACCGGCTCTAGGCGGGGACGAGTATTTGAACTTTTTTCTTGCTGGGGCTGTCGAATTGCCCACTTATCTGTTTTTGTGGCCCGCCATGGAGAGGCTAGGCAGGAGATGGACCCTTTGTATAAGCATGATTGTTGGAGGGACGTCTTGTTTGGCCACGTTTTTGGTACAAAATGGTAACGCATTTTATTATGTTTTATAATTTATTATCATATACCATATATTTACTAGTTTATTTTTATTTATCTGTAGGGTTGCCAGACGTCACGCTTTAGGCGTATTTTCCACACTTTTTGACTTGCTTGTACGCTCTACGCCATATTATGAAAAAGCTGACAAAAATGCCACTTTTTTTATGCAAATGCCACTCTTTTTATGCAAATACCACGTTTTTAATATTCAAAACCGTAACTAAAAATCTGATGTGTCCAACACATGACTTTTCTATCTAGCTATAGGCTTTTTCCGGTTATTTTGTA
>OV651824.1:14385345-14402845 GCA_927349885.1 Psylliodes chrysocephalus
AACTATCTAAATGTCCTGCTATTTTGATGGAAAATCATATTTCTACTAAAATAGCTATGAATATTGGTTGATTTGTATACTAACCAGCTAGTTTACAAACTATACAATATTTCTCGCCAAAGTACAAACCACAAGAAAAGTACACAAATTAACCGACATTTTTGGCTAGTTTACAAACTATCCACAGTATTTGGATAAAGTGTGAACTAAATATTCGTAGTAATACATAATAACCAGCTCGTCGGTTAGTATGTAAACTAACCAATTCTCTTCGGTTAATTTATTAGAAAAGTGAGGTTATAGTTATGGCAAGTGTGTGTTATTATTGTTTACTACTGTGGTGCCTTGTGAAATTTGTTTAAAAAGAGGTTATTAAAAATTAATCTACAGCAACAATTTGAAAACCTACTTTTGGAAGTTTACGAACAAAAGTCGCAAAATTCAAAAAAATTAATGAATGACAGTGATTAAAGTGAACTTTTGCAATGTATAAAAAGAATACGCGAAACTGAACCTAACACGAGTAACAAAAATTATTATTATTATTATTTTTGTTGGAAAAAATAAATATATTGGCACCTAATTTAACTTAAAAAATACTTGGACTGACCGCATGGCAAGTGAACATTTATCCAATGAACCACCTATTCGATTTTGCCTTGGGTACTTCATTCATATATTTAAATAAAGATTATTGATTGTTTAAATAATTTCATTCTAGGAATTTAGATTAAATTTTATTTGTTTTTTGGCCACTCTATACCTACTTATTGGAAAAACACCAACCTCATTTGCAAATTTTTGGCCGTTGTCACTCTGAAGCACGTAAGGACTTCCTAGGTCTGCAAATACTTCTAATAGGTGTTCAGCTACTTCTCTAGCCTTCTTTGTTCTCTCAACCTGACTTATTTAGTTAGGTGGTCTTGATAGACAAAAATAAACTTGAAGTCACCATCCGGTCTAGTTTGTAAGTCAATGAGACAGATTTGGCGCCGAGCCTTTAAATGATTTGAAACAATTGGTTTCACAACAATACCTTTCTTAGTTTTGTTCTGTTTGAGCTGACATGTTTCGCAAGTTTCAATAAATAATTTAACCGTTTCCTGTGTTGTTATAATACTTTTTATTTAATAATTATGTTATTGCCTGACGACCTCCATGCCCAGTTCCCTGATGGGTAGCTTTAATGGCATCATAATATTCACTCAAACGTAAAATAATATTTTCAGATTTTTTATGTAAAATTACATAAGATGAATCGATTCTCTATAAATCATAAGTATTTACCAAGTAATAATAATTTTTGTTACTCGTGTTAGGTCCAGTTTCGCGTATTCTTTTTATACATTGCAAAAGTTCACTTTAATCACTGTCATTCATTAATTTTTTTGAATTTTGCGACTTTTGTTCGTAAACTTCCAAAAGTAGGTTTTCAAATTGTTGCTGTTGATTAATTTTTAATAACCTCTTTTTAAACAAATTTCACAAGGCACCACAGTAGTAAACAATAACTATAACTATAACCTCACTTTTCTAATAAATTAACCGAAGAGAATTGGTTAGTTTACATACTAACCGACGAGCTGGTTATTATGTATTACTACGAATATTTAGTTCACACTTTATCCAAATACTGTGGATAGTTTGTAAACTAGCCCAAAATGTCGGTTAATTTGTGTACTTTTCTTGTGGTTTGTACTTTGGCGAGAAATATTGTATAGTTTGTAAACTAGCTGGTTAGTATACAAATCAACCAATATTCATAGCTATTTTAATAGAAATATGATTTTCCATCAAAATAGCAGGACATTTGGATAGTTTGTATACTATCCAGCTAGTCTATAAACTAGCCAAGTAAACACTTTAACCGTAACATATATACCGCCAATGGGTTGTCTGAGAAAATACGGTCACAGTCATTTTTTACTTTCCTTTCTGTGTACAGATAAAGAAAGTATAAGAATCATGATAAAAGTTGCTTATGATGTCATTCTCTATGATTTTGTTCCTTAACATAATTTTCCTAAAACGACCTAATTCGAGATATTTGAGGAAAAGTGCGAATTTCGAATTTTGAAGATAACTCAAAAACGGATGAAGAGAAAAACACCAAATTTTAAACTTAAGCTTTAATCCATCCTGCAGTGAGCAGATTAAAATTTGGGCATAGTCAAAGCATCTCGGGAATAATTTACAGGGTGTCGTTTTTTTTTAATTTAAGAAAATAAATAGTCTGGGCCGTATTTTCTTAGGCAACCCATTTGTGGTATATTTATAAATGTTTTATTTAATAAAAAGAAACTTTCATCCATTAAACAAATGGGTGAAGGTGGATCTTACTTCGGATCTTAGACCATTAAGAAATACTTTACCTGAACTAAAATTCCAGGTCCGTCAATTTTCGGCAAAGTTGCGTTTGAGAAAATGCATTAGTTACCATTTCCCTACAATACCTCATTCTAGTGGAAATTGTTACAGTCGAAATAGGTTCGCTCACTCCCAAAGAAATCTTTATTAGGGTTTTTATTAAGTTGTTAGCATGTCAAGCGTTTCCATGACAACAGTTTCTCCCTAACTGATTTCGGCTAAACTAAATTGAACATTAAATGATCTACAACTTGGCAACTACGCATTTCGTCATCAAAAGATTAGGGTTTTTGTTTAGTTTGTTTAGCGTTCCCATGGCAATAGTTTTTCCATAACTGATTTCGGCTAAACTATAGTGAATATTAAATGATTTATAACCTGGCAACTACGCATTTCCCCATCACGAGAGTTGGGTTTTTGTTGACACATAGCCATCACAATTGTTATCATAACAATACTTTTTGCATAACAGATTTCGGCTAAACGAAAGTTGAGCCGAAAAAACAAAGACAAGTTTAACAAAGTAAGACAGCGATTAATTAAGTCAGACCATGATCAGACAACAAATCGATCATATAAAATACGATTTTCAACTCACTTCAGTAAATGAACAAAGTTAGTCCTGGTACACAACTTCAAAATTCACCGCTAGATAGCGCCACCTGTCAGTGTTGAGAATTGATCATGAAGACTTGAGATAAGGAGGCGAATCGGCATACTCAAAATACGTTCCCAAAAAACGCATGCTAATTGAGCGTCTATAATTAACCGCATGGGCGCTGGTACTGCATACGGTGTTCAAAATACATGGCTTCTTATGGGAATTGTACATAATTTTCTCAAAATAATAAAAATAAACTTGTTTATAGCTAAATAAAGCACAGAATATACTGTTGTATTTATTTCTAAATAAGTCTTGCATGTTTTAATTGACAAATTATTTAATTGTATCTATATAAAATACAAATTAGGTATGTATGACCAAATCTGAAAAGATTTCTTAATTGCTTATTTTTTTTTTGAATTGAACCAATAACAGATTTTTTATTGTTGTAATATAAGTATAAAGGGAGATTTGGGAATGTACATGGTATTACCACATCCTTTAATTTCAGCTTTTCTCTTTTTTTTTGCTAACAGTACCATCTGTAAAAATAATATCTTCTAAAAAGTATAGAACAGCATCGTCTCTAGAAAGGGCTTTATCGGAACTAAGAACGATATATATGGTGGCACTATTCTAAACGTTTAGTATCCTATAAAAAACATTTACAATGACACAATTGGGGTCAAAAAAATAACAGTAGCAACTGGTGGTGGGTAACTCAGTGGTACAGTCTCTGCCTGTTAGACCAGAGCATACAGGCGCATTCGTTTGCAAAATTGTTTTAATTCATATTTTTTTTTTAATGTCCGGAAGGCTTGCCTAATTATAAAAGTGTAAGATGACACTGGATATTTGTTGATGTTATTGTTTAAACAACGAAAAATTAATTAAGCCAGAAAAAATGCATTTTTTGCAATGAATTAATTTTTTTTATATTCTTTAGGATATTTAAAATAAAAAAAGTATTTACGCCCATCATCGTATCTTCAACCCTTTAATTGTTATGAATTTTTTAAAATCCAAAATTGACGAAAATTCTAATTTTCTTGAATTAAATAATATACCTTAAAATTTAAAATGCTATAATTTTAAATTTTTTACCGAATATTCAAACTATAATAAACAAAATAACCTAAATAAATTTTCAAAATTTTGTTTGTTGTTATGTTTTTTTTTACGTTATAACAATATGCTTCCTACGCGCCACGATGCCACGAAAAAGATTGTTCACTAGTATTTTCATTTCAAATTAAATCGCACAGTCACGTTATCGTTTCGATGAAGAGTTGCATTTTTTAATTTTAAATATGTAACAGGTTTCGGACACTTCACTAACGCCTCGCCATGATCACAAAATAAACACTTTTTGTCGTCAGATAATATAATTTTTTTTTTATATTAAAGAGAACGACATTATTATTCAGAAAATTACACGACTGCAAAGTAAACCAGTAGATGTAGAATCGAGCAAGACTGATTAACAACTGAAAAATAATTTTCAAAACGAGCCAAAATTTCTAAGGTAGGGTTGAATTTTCTATTTGGAAGGTTGTAAAAATTGTTTATGACAGGAAAAAAAAAATAGAAGAAGAGTTAAACATACAATTTTTTCAAAATACGAAATAAGTCCCTTTACTTATTTGTATTCATAGTGCAAAAGATTGAAAATCAATAAAATTTCATATTTTTGAAATCATAAATTTTTACAATCCCAGTAAGCCTACTATGTTCATTGTAACAGGTAGAAATTTTTCACGGATCACGACAAGTGCATTTGGCCTTTTTATCGTATTGAAAAAAAGGTTGAAGATTTTACTTCTCAGGCAGTATCTGACAATAATTTTTTCATGAATAAAAATAAATGTTAAAAATAAATGTTTCTGTTAACTTTAATAAATAAAAAATGTATCAAAAGTATCTAAAAATCACATGATACAAAACTATTAATCGGCAAATATAACAAAGTGTTATGAAAAATGTTAATAATAATTTTTTTAAACTTATTACCTCTGAAAAACAGCTAAAAATTGATTTAGCGCGTCATCGGGCTTTCTCTTACCCATCTTATACATTGAGTTGGAAGTGAGATAGAAGTACTTCTCTCTAAAAGTACACGCGCGTAGGAAGCATATTGTTATAACGTAAAAAAAACATAACAACAAACAAAATTTTGAAAATTTATTTAGGTTAGTTTGTTTATTATAGTTTGAATATTCGGTAAAAAATTTAAAATTATAGCATTTTAAATTTTAAGGTATATTATTTAATTCAAGAAAATAAGAATTTTCGTCAATTTTGGATTTTAAAAAATTCATAACAATTAAAGGGTTAAAGATACGATAATGGACGTAGGGACTTTTTTTATTCGAAATATCCTAAAGAATATAAAAAAAATTAATTCATTGCAAAAAATACATTTTTTGCTTTAATTAATTTTTCGTTGTTTAAACAAATATCGAGTGTCATCTTACACTTTTATAATTAGGCAAGCCTTCCGGACATTTAAAAAAAAATTACGAATTAAAACAATTTTACAAACGAATGCGCCACTATGCCCTGCACTATGTGGATCCAAGGGTCCCAGGTTCGAATCCCACAGTTGGCCGGGATTTTTTTAATTAATTTAATTAATTAAAATTAATTCTGATGCCTTGGTAGGATTCCCCACTCGACCATTCACTGTTGGGTTCTAATTAAAAGTGCTGTTTCTAAAGTGGCGCTGAGAAACAGTTACAAAGCCTACACAGAACATGAGTCGAAATAACCTTAGCAGTTGAAGCCGATGACACACAAAAAAAAATTTTCTTTTGTAGTAAATTAAATTTAATGCATAATTATTGTTTTTTGTAAGTCAGCATCTATAACTGTAAAATTTTATATTATAGAAACTTATATTAAAATAAACTACACTTCGTAAGAAAGATACATATTGTGACTAGTTTACAATAAATATTATATTTAGACATAAATACATTATTTTACTTACATTAAAAGCTTTAAAAAGACATTGAATTGATTTCTTCTTGTGTTTTCTTTAGTTTTACATTTGATTTTTATCCTGTTTTACAATCTAAAACGATATAAATCTTGCTTTGATGTTTTTTGTCACTCATGTTACTTGTACTCAGGTACTTTTTTTCACATCATTTTGATTCTTTTCATCATTTTTTTAAAAAATCATTTTATTTTACATTGACTTACATAGAAAATTGACTGCGCTGTCATTAGACATGCCAACTATAGTGAATTTCGCGAACTTGGAAATTTGAAATTTGACCATTGCCGATTCGCCTCCTTCTCTCTAGTCTTTATAGAATTGACACTTGGATAAGTGGTTTGCGACTTAGCTAAGCGATCCAAGATGGCGACCATCATTTAAATGAAAGGGTATTATTCTTCATAACGAGTATAGAATAATATCAAAGAAAATAGCATATTGGTAATGCCAAAAGTGCATTAACGTAAATCTCCGTTGCTATTGGTCCGATTCAAACGGGAAAAACGACAGTGCCCAGAGGATCTAAGTTCACTTCTTCATTGTTATTGGGTCGAATCGAATAAGAAAAACTGCATTCAAAGTAAATTTATTTGTAGTACAGGGACATTTAAATGTTTATTTTAAACAATAATCATCATATTTGATCAGTATCGAAATGTCTAGCGAAGAGAACAGACGTAGAATTGAAGAGTTTATTGATATTTACGTGCAAATCGTATTATTTAGAATTCAAAGATACGTACAAGCAGATAATTATATCTATACTATTTCTTCTGATGCAATCTTAACAGTATACATGTTGTAAACTGTAGATTATCCTGCTTTAAAACTTGAAATCCTGAAAGGATGGTCCGCTGCTTTGTTAAAAGTATTATTTAATGCAAGTTTGCTGCAAGAAATTTGTAATTACTGCACATGCCAATAGGCATAATTTTGTTTCATGAAAGTTTCACGTCAGAAAACAAATAATATAAATGTTTAATTTTTGTATTGTTTCCGTATGCAAAAAGTTACTAGCGGCTATTGGGAATTTTATATTAAATAGGTGGGTTGTAAAAGCTCAAATTACTAATTTGTACCTATGTACCTATTATTTGAGGAGTATGACGATTATTATTGGTGTTTTAAATTCGCTTAAATTACAAGTTGTTCTAAAAAATCCACTAGAGATTTTATTATTACTATGCACCAAAGAATACCTACCCAAGAAGCGAAACTGAATGAGTTTTCGTATGTACCAAAGCAAGGGAACTTAATACACTGGGAAACGTATAAAAATTAATCAGTTTTTGTCGTTTGGTTCATAAGAATTAAACACATACTAAAGTAACAATGACAGAAAAATCTTACTATGTTCATTATGTCAAATATGTTATTTTAATAACGAAATAAGTACTGTAGGAAACAGTCATTACACAATAGCGCAAGTTGATAACGGTCATTCTGCAAATAGGAAATTTTGAGAACAATTATCGAACAGTGGTGCAAGGACTATTCACTGTCTATCAATCCCAAGAAGACAGAAATAATCCTTTTCACAAGGAAATGATGAAAATGGAATTAAAACCTACAGATCTCCTAAACACAAAACAAAACTTTGCAACAGAGGTGAAGTATCTAGGTAACACCTTTGACAACAAGTTAACATGGAACTCACAATTAGAAAACAGTCAAAAGAGCATACATTACTTATAAACAATGCCACTAAACCGTGGGGCGCACCTGGGGTTTCTTTCCCAGAGTCGTCACATGGACTTACATGGCCATCATACGACCTATGCTAACATACGGTGCAGTTGTCTGTGGTATCAAAAATCCAAAAATTGACAGCTACCCGCAAAATAGAACAAATTCGAATAACAGCATGTCTCAACATAACAGGAACTATGAAAACCATACCAACCAGAGCCATGGAAGTCGTTCTTTCACTCCCTGTGATATTTACATCAAGGAGGTTGCTCTGATGACAATGACACGCCTATGCACGGTTGGAATAGAATCTGACGTACGATCTGGTGAGGCGAGTGAGGTGAGTCGTTTTGGCAAAAGGCGCTTGATACGCTCCAACTGCTTCAAGCAAACATGAATCTTATCTCACCGAGTTATATCTTCCATAAGCCATATGAAGTCATAAAAGAACAAATAGAAGAGCCGAAAGTGGCAGGTACGATACATATCTACACAGACGGTTCTAAAACAAAACAATGCTCAGGGTGTGGAATATACTTAAATTCCTTAAACCTCAATATAAACTGCGCAATAGTGCGTAATAGTGCCAATGTAGTTCACGGAGCTCACGGAGGTTCTCATAGCAGCAAAAGAAATCGCTGATAGGAACATACTCATCCATGCAGATAGCAGAAAAGCTCTACTTTCCCTGAATAGATTACGAATTTAGTCAAGGTTAGTACTAGAATGCCACGAAGCTTTGACAAGGGTATCCATCCAAGATGGACTAAAGGTGACGCAACAACGAAAGGTAGCCTTATTGCTGATTCACTAGCCAAGATGGCGGCCAACCAAATACTTTTTGGAACTGGCTTCTACTGGACTGACAACATCGGTAGTGACAGACCTAAATAAAGAATATTCTCTTGTGAAATTGAAGGAAAGATGGGATAAAATAAGAATCTGCTGAGTTACCAGGGAGATTTTAAGTTATGCTGACAACACTACAACAAACAAATACTTGACTATGATTAGACAGAATCTGCGTCTGATCATACTATAATGAATCAATAATAAATAAATGCGATGGCGTTGTCGTTTACGTAAAAAACAACATCTCAGCGGAGGTTGTGGTTACTCCAATTAATCAATTTAAATTTTTGAGAATAATTCTCACGACAAACAATTTAAAAAATAATAATAAAGTGGGACTAACGGCCTACTATAGATTCCCCTCAACTAAAATATCTTCTTACTTAAATGATTTAGAAATTTACCTAGATCAATTAAAGAAACAAAACTTAGAAATATACCTGGGTGACATAAATATTAATTTGTTAAATAGTGACTGTAATGATACAAATAATTACTTAAACACCTTAGGATATAATGGATTCATATCATATATAAACAAACCAACCAGAGTCACAAATGACTCAAAATCAGCCATTGATCATATTTTTATAAGAACGGAAGGTTGTTTAAAAAATCAAATAAAAACTGAAGCCATTATTTTCTGTACAGATATGACAGACCATTTCACACCATATGCATATTTCACTTAAAAAAAAAATAAATCAATCAAGCAAGTAATAGAAAAAAAAACTATTCAAAAAATTAATCACAATAAATTAAATCAACTATTAAAAAATGAAAGGTGGGAAAATGTTACATTAGAAAATAACGCACAACTTTCTTATAATATATTTATTAAAACCCTTATAGATCTTATTAAATCATGCACAAGCGATCAAATAATTAAAAAAAGGTACAATAAGCTAAAACCTTGGATTACAACAGGTCTCATAGACTCTATAAACAAACGAGACCAACTAAAAAAAAAAACTATTAAAAAATTATTCTGAACCCCTTAAACAAGAGTACATTAATTATAGAAATAGACTTAACTCATTAATAAAAAAGACTAAAAACGATTATTACAAAGCTGAAATAAATTAAGCTGGAACCAATTTAAAAAAAATCTGGAATATAATTAATAATATCACAGGTGGAGGAGCTAAAAATACAAATAAAATAGAAAATACTAATATATTATTAAAAAATGGCACAACACTAAATGATAATACAAAAAAAGCTAAGGAATTTAACAAATTTTTTGCCAATGTTGGTAAAAATATGTCAAAAGCAATTCCAAAATTTGGCTTAACTGATAATTTTTTAAATGATACGGTAGTCGAACAATTAATATTTCTCGAGCCAGTAACCCCTAAAGAACTAATTATAATAATTTCAAACTTAAAAAATAACTGTGCTCCAGGTCCAGATAAGATAAATTCAAAAACTATAAAATCCATATAATTACATACTAGATCCTCTATGTTACATCATCAATCAATGTTTCTCAACCGGAGACATTCCGCAACAATGGAAAGTATCAAATATTACACCCATCTTTAAATCAGGTAAATCTAACCAAACGGAAAACTACAGGCCAATATCAGTTATAAATAACTTTGCTAAATTGTTTGAACAATGTCTAAAAAAACGATTAAAAGATTTCTTTAATAAACATAAGGTAATAACGGATAGACAATTTGGATTTGTAAAAGGTTCCAATACTGAAAATGCTATAATGGATTTTGTTAACTTAGCGGTGAAGGCCATGGACAGTTCATTAAAAAGTATAGTAGTTTTTTTAGACCTTGCCAAAGCATTCGATATTGTGGATCACAATTTATTATTACAAAAATTAAATAATTATGGCATTAGAGGTATAACTTCGGATTTAATGAAAAACTACTTGACTGATAGAATACAAAGAGTTAAAATTGGCAATGTAATAAGTTCCGATTGTAATGTTCTAACTGGAGTACCGCAGGGGACCATATTAGGACCAATACTATTTCTTGTATATATAAATAATATAACCAAAATTAACAATTTTAAAGGTCATATAGTTTGTTACGCCGATGATACAGCACTAATATTTACTAAAACAACATGGGAAAAAGCCCAAAAAATAGCGGAAACTAACTTAAAAAAAATCCATAACTGGCTAAATAATAATAAGCTATCACTTAATGTTAATAAAACTAAATATATTACGTTTTCCCCAACAGTAGTAGATCAACCAAACAACTTAATTATTAAATTCCACAAATCACAGTGTAATAAAGAAAAAGATTGTAACTGTCAATCTATACAAAAAACAAATTCACTAAAATACCTTGGAGTCATAATAGATCAAAATTTAAGATGGTCTGAGCATATTGGATATGTAACAAAAAGAATCCGAATTTTGATGCACAAATTCTATGAAATGCGTGATATATTAACTAAAAAAAATTTAAATATAGTGTACAACTCTCTGGTTGAATCAATTATTAGGTATTGCATTACTGCCTGGGGCGCAACATTCAAAACAACACTAAATCCACTGCAAATATCACAAAATATAATACTAAAAATTATTTTTAAAAAAGAGAGGCTTTATTCCACACAAAACTTATATCAAGAAACTAATCTTTTAAATATTAGGTCAAGTTATATTTACCAATGTCTCCTAAGAATGTTTGACCAACAAATTAAATGCTCTCAACAAAACATAAAAGAAACACGTTCTAAACTGAATCTAAATGTAACAACAGATTTATTTAAAAAAACTGTTACTCAGAACACCTTTCTTTTCTTTGGGCCGAAATTATTTAATGTACTACCTAAACATATAAAAGAAATAAAAATATATAAAACATACAAAATAGAAGTAAAAAAGTATATACTCAATCATCCTTATATATTTCTGATGTTCTCATGATAATAACAGCTGTTAAAATGTATTTAAGATAATGTAACCATAAATTAATAACTGATTCTCACCCCCCCACCGAAGCTGCCATCATTACCTCTCTGAAAAAATCACAATTCAAAATGTCTTTATACATGAAAAATAGATGTAAAACACTACACACCCTTAAATACTGTAAACAGAGCGCCTCATAAAATTGCTTCACACAGGACAGGCAACCATGCCTAGAGTGGTAGCCATTTTATGAGACGCTAACTAATTGTAAAGTATAATTGTATATAAATGTATATTAAAAAAAAAAAGTTAATAAATAAAAAAAAAAAATAAAAAATCACAGGCATTCTGACTAGTCATTTCCAAGTACGAAAGCATCTCCATATCATGGGAATGTCAGAATTCGCACCCTGCAGGGGGTGCAAACAAAAATATGAAACCATTGAACATATCCTCTACGATTGCCAGTCGCTCTCATTTATTGGACGATTTGGTTTCGGCGAGTATTGGCTAACATCGGCCGATATAAGAGAAGCACCTCTTGGCGACGTTGTCAACTACATTAAATGTGTAGGCTGGCTCATGAGATAGGAGGTGCCTATCATTTTCTGAGGATACACAATGGGCATCGTGAGGCCTAAGTGCCGTGGGGTAACCCACCCTTTACACGTTACATATCCAGAAGTATTGTAGGTAGCTGTAAATGCATTTCGATTGCATTCTGATAGCAGCGACTTGGTTTCTCGAAGTGAGTTTGTCATATCTTTTAATTATTGTTTTTTATTATTGTTTATTTACTGTTTTAATTTGAATGGTTTGAAAAACAAAAAAAAAATAACATATTTAAACAAAAGAGTAAGAAATTAAACGATGCATAAACGTAGGCGTAAATTATCATTATAGGTAATACTGATTTAGAAATTAAAACAAAACATTGACAGCCAGATGCAAGAACATTCAATAAAATTTACGAATAACGCAATGTATTTTTTTTCTTGTAATTTAAATTTTTAATTACTACTTAGTTAAATACAACTACTTAACTATACTGCAATTTTCACAAAACGCTAATAATAATATACCAAACGTTGCTCTGGTTACTCTACATAAATTGACAGCTATATTTGACGTTAAACCACCTCTAAAACACTGAGAAAACTTGGCAGTTTTTTGTCCGCGAATCGCCCATTTAGTTTCGCTTCTTGGGTAGGTATGCTTTGCTATGCACAATTTAGTGCCATAAGTTAAAGAAAGTGAAACCCATAATAACTGTCATTTATCGTGACTTAATCAAATCAACATTATAAACTCTAAACAAAAATGTTAGGTTAGGTTTAACCAACAAGCGTCAAAAAACGTCGAACACATACTGACGCCACTGCACCAAATATCGCTTTAAGATATCCCGGTCCAGATCCTCGATTAAAGATTGGCTTCATTAATTTTGCAGGGTTCGGATATTTTGATATTGCCGCTCATTATAATGGGAACGATGCTAATAATTGGAGGAACTTCTTCACTTCTGTTACCTGAAACGTTGAACCAACATCTGCCGCAAACTCTTGAGGACGCTGAAAAATCCACTTTGGATTGTTTTGTGTTTTGCAACATCTCGCAGAAATTCGACGAGAAGAAGAGGAAGAACGTCGATGTTTTTGAAACCGCCTTATGATTTTCAATAAAATAATTTAAAATTTTTTTGTTTTATTTAATAATAATCTTCTATGGTGAGTACGGAAAGTACAAACTTTTCGCGGTTCATTATTTTAGCATTATCCATGTATCTTAGTTATTTTTCATCAGTATATTTTAATTTTTTGCTGAAGTATTCAAAAGAAACACTCTAATAATTTCTAGTCTTTTAATTTTTTTGTTACACGCTATTTTTTAAATAAAAATTAAAAATGAATATTAAATTTTATCAATTTGCAGATATCAATTTTTGAAAAACGAGTTTGTTGCTGATTATTTTCTATTTAAAAGTTTTTGCTAAAATCAAAAACTAATTGAGTTTTGTAGTAAACTGTTTTCCAATAATATTTTTATTTCGGAAGAACGAGTTTTGTAACGATATCACCTCGCACGACATTCATAGATTGCGAAAAAACATTTATGCCGCAAGACGTTCTGTTGTGCCCACGCTCCCCAAAAATCAAGAGGATGTTTTTACTTGTTTAGGTAAGATCAATCCCATTACAAACAAAACCGAAGAGTTTCTTTCTATTTGCGATATGCCTTCACAGATAATTGTGTTTGGTTGCAGAAGCAACTTTAATTTTTTATGTTCAGTTGATACTGTTTATATGGACGGTACATTTCAATATTCGACCAAATATTTTGTACAGTTTTTTACAATTCACGATTACAAAAATGTACACTATGTACCTTTAGTTTTTTGCTTATTGCTCTCAAAATCACAATCTGTGTATCTTAAATTATTTGAGTTAATGGATGCAAAATGTCAAACATTAAGTCTTTACTTTAAACCTTCTTTTGTTGTAATTGATTTTGAGTTAGCGATTCAT
This sequence comes from Psylliodes chrysocephalus, assembly GCA_927349885.1. Classification (NCBI taxonomy): domain Eukaryota; kingdom Metazoa; phylum Arthropoda; class Insecta; order Coleoptera; family Chrysomelidae; genus Psylliodes; species Psylliodes chrysocephalus. The sequence continues at coordinate 14,399,271 of OV651824.1, forward strand.
AATCAGGCTAGGGGATCTTTAATAGGGAAATGCTTACTCGTGTTGTAGTACTGTGCACCACCCATAGATGGCGCTACTTTACACAAAGTTTGCTCGTTGTATTCGTCGAGCAGATTCAGAGTGTATTCAGAGCAGGTTCAGAGTAACGCAAGTGTACGCAAGTTGTTATTTAAAACTTTCAACAGCTATTTAACATAGAAAAAAAAAACGCTATTAATGGCAATAATGGTAATGGTTGATTTGTTTTATTAGGTTAGTTTTTCGAAGAGAATTTTTAAAGCTTTAAACATATATAATTATGGTGCGAATTCGTCCTTGTGCTGATCCAGATTGTCAGGATAAAGTTAGTCGCAGGTAAGAAATACATTTACAATTTTATTTCTTTACAAGTAAAAACTTCTTTTTGTATTTTATTCTTAAATACTTTGCCAAATTTTAAGAGCATATATTATTACTTAAAAGTACCCAATTTGTGAAATAAACCAAAATAATGCGGGTAACCTAATGTTTTCTAGGAAAAATTAAAAATCTTAACCTAACTTTTATCATTTTCTATACAATTTCAGTAACTAGATAAAATATGTGAATATTAAGAAGATTGAAATAAATAGTGTAATTAGTATTTTTTTAGAATTATACAATATGTAATGGATACTTTATATTAGATACCTATATACAATTTTTTTTCGGAATTCAAAATGAGGTACTTTTCAAACATACCAATAATTGTATATTTTATATTGTGCGACTCTTATTATTTTTTGCTCCATATACTATGACCTACCTCACCTAGGTATCTTCACAATTTATTGATTCCAATTAATAAAAGTTGCATTCTTACTAAATTCAAATTCCTTCATTTTATTGAAAAATCTTCTACGATATATTTTTAAGAAATGCCGATTCATTCTCACTAGCTAATAAATTAATAGCTCAGCTGAATTGACTCAACACAAAAATAATAAAATTGAACTTTATATTTTTTAACTGATACTCTTCTTCATTTTTTACATGAAAACGAATCAGCAAACACTGCAATAGGAAGTGACAAGTACACCCAATAGCAGCCAGAGCCAACTTTCCCCAGGAACTTTCGTTACAACTTCTAGGGATACAACCATGGGTGAACTTCGTAATAGTTTTATATTCATATTTCTTTATTATTGTGTACTGTCATAAGAATTCGTGCAATTTTAATTCTAATAATAAAAAATATATGGTTATAATCGTGTTTTACTTCATAATAAGATGTATTTTTTGTTCCACAAATCCAAAATTATAATTTTTCGTTTTCTTTTTAACTTAAAATATTTCAAATTTTATCTATCACAGAACATAACCCAATGGATTATATCCATCTAAGTATGTTGAGTGAAGAATAAAATGTTTGAATCATTTTAAGTAAAAAAGAATGAAAAATTATAATTTTGTAAACTTAGTAGTGGTTTATTAGAAAGGCCGAGTTTGAAAAACCCGCGCTCATTGACCCCTACCGCCATCTATATAATAAATCTTGAACAAATTTTCAATTATTAGTTATCTTCTTTTTTTTTTAACTCAACTATTTGCAACCGCTACGGATGGCGCTGAAAGATGAGTAAAATTTTTCACTGTTGAGTGGCCCATCTTTAAAGGGTATCGTCTGTGTTCATAATGCAGTTAAAGTTATGTGGCAAAACGTAAAAATAATAAGCTGTCGCTTTCATTTATCCCAAGCCTGGTATCGAAAAATTCAAAATTTAGGATTAAGTGCTGATTACAGTTTAGAAAATCCAGTAGGAAAATATTTGAAATATTTCTTTGGTCTTCCATTTATAAAACCAGAAGAAGTTGGTGACTGTTTTGCATTTGATTTGTTTGAAAACAATGATGTAGTAGGTAACCAAAAAGTAATTGAATTTTGCGACTATTTAGTAGATAACTATATTGGGGCAAATGCTACATTTTCGCCGTGTGTATGGGCTTCAGCCTCAGATTCGATGATACGTATAGTTGGAGAAAAAGATATAGTGTGATTTAAACCTTTAAAGCCAGCCGGCAAAAGGTGAGTTCGGGCTGCGCACTCCAGAGTTGAGAGGAGTAATTAGGCGTAAACGGAGTGCGAATATGATTTTACTCCTTTAACTCTCGGAGTGCAATGTCAGTTGTGAAGGTGACATACCAGTACTTAAAATTTAATCGTACTTATCAGTAACGACCGTATAAGTTTCTTCCATATTAATGATATTCACGAGAACCAAAAAAAAAAACTTATTTACTAAAGAATCAGTCACAATTAACTTATTATCGATTTAAATCACCTTATGCGCATGCCCGATCCACACTCCACTCCACCATCTTCGAACGGTCAAAGAGGAACTTTTATTTTAACTCCTTCCGTACCCGAACGCCTTAGGTACTTTAGGAGTGAATATAGTGAAAAGAGTGCGTAGACCGAACTCACCAATACATACAAAAAAAAACTAAGGAGACTGATACATCACCTTTAAAAATAGTAGATAAATACGAGGCACGATTAATTTACTGCATAACACACTGAAATAAAATAATAAAATTTGTGTTGATCGCTCCCTGTATGCTTATTTGAATGGTCCACATGGACTGGACATCTACCTGTCAGCAAATGTTACCTCCCACGTTTAATACGGCACATGTAATTGGTCGCTTCCAAATTATTATTGGTCAAATTCTTGAATACTGTATTCAGAAATGTGCAAGAAATTGAATTGTGACATGTGGCACGACCCAGTGTCGTAACATCGAAAGTTTTAGAATTTCGAAATAAATGCCGCGTTTGAATAATATCCACATCGGATGCATCTGAGATGTTGTGAATTTTTTGTCACGTTGTAAAGGATTAGATCTAAATGTATATGTTAGTGATGGGACTATTCGAATACAAATTATAAAAGTATTCGATTCTAGCGTGCATTCGACCCGACTAAAATTACAAAGGAAGCGTAATTTACTAATTTTAATTTAACATAGTACTTTAGTAGTTCTGATTGCGGCATATTACGTAAATATTTTTAGAAGTATAGGAATTTTGGGATTTATTATTTTATGAACAAGTCATAACTTAATCAATGAAAAAAAAAGTGGCAGTCACGGCGATACATATTTGCCGACACCGACCTATAAAAAATGGTTATTATTTATTCAATAATAATCCATATATTATTAGATAGAACAAATCTGTAGGCGGCACCTGAGACAAGAAGTGAGACTGCCGAGAGCACTAGGGAACTCGAGTCGAGAGGCTGAATCGCTTGTGCTTGCGTTTATTTTCATGTCGCTGACGCTGACCTCGAAACGAAACGTAAATAATTCGATTCTTTTGTATTCGAATAATTGCTCGATTCTCAAAAGTAATCGAATTCAAAATGTTCGATTCTGAAAAACATCCGATTCTCCCAACACTAGTAGATGTAATAAACAAAAGCTCTTGACTTTATTGGTCACGTGATAAAATGAAATCTAAACAAAAATTAAACAAACAAATCACTTTTATATTCATGCATTCATAAACAAAGGCTAAATCGATAAACTTGGCTTCACAGAACGCCTACTTTTTG